>JAZHYW010051030.1:0-38497 GCA_037355805.1 Ixodes ricinus
TTCTGACCGATAGCAACGGGTGATTGCTGCGCCGGCCGGCAGCGAACGCGTTGCGCATGTATCATTAAAGTGCGTTTAGCTTAACCTACACCCCCCCCCCCTTCACGCAGCTTCAGCGGCGACGTTAAGCGTGTGTATCACTGGGGCGCGTGAATGAGCCCCCGCAGACTGTGCGCCGCGAAAAGCGGCGTCAACGCGGAATCGGTGGGTGGGTTAAAACGAGCCCCAGTGATTGACCCGTAACGCCCACTGCCGGCCGGCGCCGCATCCGCTCTTTGCTATGTGTGACAACGCAGCGTCCTCTTCGAGAAGCAGCCAATCCGGCGCTTGAGCGGCATTGCGATGCTGCGTATTGCCTACCGTTTGCAAATACGCCACCGGCGTCCCAACTAAGTAACAGGGTTGAGATTTTGGGCAGGGGCCACGCGGGAGGGAGTCCCAATTTTCATCTATCCCGCCTGTCCCCAGTTGTGCTAGTTAGTTTTACATCATTCAATTTTCCCTGATAATTTCGCCCCCGCTAAATCAATCGCCCTTTCAGGGAGAATAGGGCGGAATCCCCGTGCCTTTCAAAACCAAAGGTTCTTGTGTACAACTCTCACTATGGCACACGGCACATAATGTGTCTATCTCTTGAAATTTAGCCCTATACGTCTTTGTTCTTAACACTCCCGTCCTCGCATCGTACAGCAAAAACTTCCACGTCACTTACCAAACACCTGTTCCTTTCTTGTGTTCTGTTTTTGTGACCTATTAATTGTTAAAGTATTTTTTTCTCTTATGACCATGGTTCTCGAAGACGTCATTCGTGCACTAGTCAACTTTTAGAATTTGTTACCGATCTTCACTTCAATACTCATCTTACTGCTCAGACCGATATCATCTATATTGACTTCGCCAAAGCATTCGATACTGTTCCTCATCAGCGACTTCTGAAACTTTCACGTCTGCAAATCGATCCTTAAAATCGATCCTTATGTCATTAACTAGATTTATTTCTTCCTTGAAAACAGGAAACAAGTAATCAGAATTAGCCAATCATCATCGCGTCCGTCCGATGTTGTATCCGGGGTCCCCAGTGTAGTGTTACCGGTCCTTTGTTGTTCTTAATATACATAAATGAATTTCCTTGTTCCATAAACTCCACAATTAGGCTTTTCGCCGACGGTCGCGTCACTTACCGAAAAAGTATTAAAATAACGATTCAACTCTACTTCAAGATGATTTAAATAATATATCTTCGTGGTGCTCTACGTGGCAGATGAACATAAACACTCGCAAATGTAAACAAATGTCCATAACTCCAGTTTTCTACATGAACACCATACAATATTCATTATTATCAAAACAGCTGGAACATGTAACATCGTACAAGGGTCTTGGGAATACATTTTACAGACACTCTATCATGAAACAAGCACATTGAACACATTACAAGCAGTGCATTGAAAATGTGTGACTTATTGCGATGAACATTACACTCTTAAAAAAAGCTAGTAGTATTTACTAGGTAAGAGCTAGTAATCGCTTGTCACATATGTTACTAGGTACCTAGTAGCCTGAGGTAGTAACGGTCAAGCTAGTAACGGTTACTAGGTCACGAAGCTAGTAACCGTTACTAGCCTCAAAGTAGAATCCATGTATTTTACTACATCTACCTACTAACTAGCGCTACCTCCCGACGGAAGACCGGAAACGCAACTAGTCACGTGATTTCCGGTGGAAAAAAAGGTGTGGGGGTTATGCCACTTACCACCAGGTGGCAGGCGCAACAAAAATTGAAGCTGGAACTGAGTAATCCAGGTGGCGCTAGTCCCTGCCCAATTAATCGTACACAAAAAAGGAAGCCGATTATTAATAGTTTATTTCAATTCTTCCACATTTGCAAGTATATACATATAAACATGCACACCCACATTTTTAGCACACAATCGACACAATGCATTCAACATAAACACACGCTTACTTAATCACTCTAATCGCTAACTTACGGGCGGGGCAGTGGGGACCGAACCCAGGAGGTTCCCACCGCAAGCTTCCGAGGTGAGACGCGTTAGCCCACTCCGGCCACTTCCTCCCCGCTGCCTTCTTTGACTGCTCATTAAGTATTTTATACTGACCATTTGAGTGCGCAAACTTGTCGTCGTGTATCAACACGTCAGTTATTCGCAGTCGATAGGTAAGTTGCGCGACGAGGCAGACCGCATGAAAGCGACGGGAACAAGCGGCCAAGGCGATGAGCGACGTTCCCCAGAAATTAAATAACCGAGCGACGCGACGGGTGACCGTAGAAATCGCCGTCGCTTGTCGCTGTCTCCGTTGATCGTCTCGTCGCTCGCTAAATCGATACATGCGGTCGCCGTCGGCGAGAGTGCTTTCTTGCCGTCTCCCGCGGCGAACGAAGGCTGTAATTGACGGAGAGTACGACGGCAGCTGCACTCTTTCGCGTGCTGCGCTACAAAAATGCATACAAAATTAATACCGCGTGCAACTCGCGTCTTAATTTTGTAGTACACTGACGAATGCTCGCGTTTTTGGGTCAAATTCAGAAAGACAAGTAGAATTCCGAAACGGTTCTTTTTTTCATTAGTCCCAAAGTACATACACTATTTACGATGCACATGAACGGTTGTGACAGTGCACTGTCACGACCGAAGACAGCTCAATCAGAATCATTCAACCACCGAGCACACACAAACCGTGAAGAAGTTCTCAGTGTCTCGTAGGAGGTGGAGAAGAAGCTTCTTGACGACGAAATCCAACCCAGTGACAGCGGCACCGGCTCGTTAGAACTATCCTCGGAGCAGTCCAGGTCGACGCACATTACACTCGCCCCGTCGAGCGCACGGACGTTAACTGCTGCACACGACAAAAGGCAAAAACGGCAGTTTCACATCGAAGAAATTAGCGTCTTGCGAACTCCGACTGGCCGCAACCGCCCCAAATTGCGTTGTCGTACAATGTTGCCAAGCGTCTCTTGTGAGAGAAAAACATATGATTGAAAAAATATACAAATATATATATTAAGAAAACAGATTGAACTTCTCCTGTTTTTGGAAGCGTTTTAGTATGTGCTACGTGGCTATTTTCATCCCAGTTAAAGCCAAAATGAAAATATAAACGCTCACAAACAAATGCAAACAAGAAGGAAAGAAGTAAGCCGCATGGCCATTGCATCAACCATGGCCGCTGCGGCTGCGCTCGCTGCAGCTATGGTGCCTGGAACGCGTCTCCGACTGATGTGTTTATCGCGTCCAAAAAAGTGGTCCCTCGATTTCCGCCTGATGACGTCATACAAGTGTCATGCTGTCGCCGGTCGTGACCCTGGCGGCGTCCCAACAGTTGTGGTATAGCACGGCAGACGCCTGTTCTGCTGCAGGTCGCTCTCCACTGTGACAGTTCACGGAAGCTAGAGCAGCCGGAAGTTGGGACGCCTGGGACGCCGTGACGACAGCGACACTCGCGTTCGCTCGTGCTTTCCGCCAGCATTTCTACGGCCAACCGCCAGGATCGCGACAGGCAACAGCATGACACTCCGGCTTCTGTGACGTCATTTGTTGCCACTTCGGGACCACTTTTGATGTATGGGCGGGATAGGACGATAAACACACCAGTCGAAGACGCGATTCAGGCACCACACTGCAGCGCTGGCGTCCACGTCGTGCTGGTACGGAGGCTGCGATCGTTGTAAAGTCAGCTCCGACCCTTAAACATGCCCCTCACACAACATTTGACGCTGCGATTGCGTGTGGATACCTCCCCTGCGTTCCGAAACAGCAAGTACGTCGCTAACGCTGGCAATCGGGTATGAAGCAAGCGCCGCCATCTTCTCCGCCCCTTTGCGGTAGTAAATAGCTAGTAAAAATGTGATAACGGTCAGAAAAAGGTAGTAATGGCTGCATTTGCTGAGCTTTTTACTACCTATCGCGCGTTTGTTGTAGTAAATAGTGAAAGGTAGTAACGGTCAGAAACAGGTAGTAACTGCTGCAGTTAGTAGCTTTTTACTAGCTTTTTTTAAGAGTGTATATCTTGCCCCACCTGAAACAAAACTACTCGCATACAAGACAATAGTCTTCCCAAATTGGAATATGCGTGCACCATTTGGAACCCCCACCAAACTTACCTTCTACAAAGACTAGAATCTGTCCAAAACAAAGCAGCAATATTCATATGCAACAACTATTCACCGTTAACTAGTGTCTCGGCCTTAAAAAGAACTCGCAATAATGTTACTCCAATGGAACAAAGACGTAAAATAACTCGACTGTGTTATTTTTTTCTAGCATCTACTACAGCCATTCGCCTTTTAAATCAGTTTATTGCCGCCCTGACAGTTTTACATCGCCAAGATGAGATCGTTCTCGGAAACTAAAACCATTCTTGGGTCGCGCTAACACTTTCCTTTGCTCCAACTTAGTACCTTGCATCAGTGACTGGAATGCATTACTTGATCATTATATTACTGACAGTAATCCCCTCTCGTTTAGAGTCTAGTGTTTACAATTGTATAATTACTGACCTTGATTTTGTTTTTTGTATAGTAGCTCTTGTACTCTCTTCTTGCTATACTCTTATATAAACAGAAAATATATGAATCCCTTTTTTGCCTTTTAAAAGCTGCAAATACGTTGACTGAAAAGAAAGTTGCACCGAGAACCGGATTTATTTGGTGAGTTCTACTGTGTAATTATCAACATGGCGTCTTTTCAACGTATCGTGTGACTCCCGGGCTGGACGGCGATGGCAGCGGACTACGAGCTTGAGAACACTTTAGAAATGTCGTTCGCGGAACGACGAATTCTGTCTTCCATTGAAAGATAAATTTTGGACAGATCAAAATAATTGGTATTCATCCCGATTTGCACGCAGACGTCGCCCAGCCGTCGCCCCCTTCTAGTGGCTGAAGGCGTCGCTCGCCCAAACGTCAAGCACGAGGTGCGTACTTCGAGTTGAATATGCACGTGTACGTGTTCTTTATTAGGTGCAAATGTGGCCAATGCGTGGTGCTGCCCGACTTCGAGCTGGGAGAGCCTTTGCTGGAGGGAAATCGGCAGCAAACTTTCCGACCTGCAGTCGACCGGCGGCATTACTAGAAAGTGTTCCCCTAGTAGCTCAGTGGAAGGATGTCTGCTTCACACGCTGTGGACCCAGGTTCGATTTCAAGTGTGAATCGAGCCTGATTCCGCTGTTTGTGAAGCGGTACATTTTTCTACTGATTATTGGTTATCTCTGAGATTATTGAGATACCACACAAAGATACTCGCCATTTTACTTTTTGTAAAACATTTTGCGAATTTATATATATATATATATATAATTTTTTATTTTTTTACAATTATCACTGAGAGAAACAAATGTTATGGAAGAATCATCGCTGAACTAAATGGTATGGGATTCGCTTTATGACACCTGACGAACTCAATGTAGTCACTTTTCACAAAAATCCAAGGAGTATATAAATCGGGTTGCGTTCGTTTCCGAGCTGCCCGTAAATTTTCTACAGAAATTGCAGCCAGCCATTGGTCCCGATCCCAATGATTTTCCGGAAACTTCTCCAGACTCTGCCGCACAATGCCATTTTTTTAAATGCAAAACCTGTGAGGCAGCTCTTGGCGCAACATCTTGGGGATATTCGTTTCGGAGTCAATCACGGGAATTCACAACGGGCACTCACTACTCATTTTCAAGGCTTCAGTGCACAAAACAACTCATCCTGAAGTGCAGAACCGCGAGCAGAACAAGCATAACTGCAATTGACTCGCACGCAAACGGTTCCAGCAACACATGTCAACTGCTGCACGCGGCAAAAAAAACAAAAAACAATGAGGGTAAAAAAAGCGTTCGGTTGGGTGTAGCCACATGACTTCCGCCACTCACTCTCTCCTCTATACTTTTCCGACCTTGCGCGCAGGTTTCGGTTTCGGTTTCGAGCAGTTGCTTTTTTCTGGCTTTATTGAAATATACCTGACTTTGTAGAAAAATATTAATTGGGCAATCATCCGACACCATAATGAATCACCTGGAAAAAAATGAAACAAAATCTTTGTGGGGTATCAGTGTTCCTTTAAGGCACATGACATGGTTTCAGGAGTGGGCTGATGCTTTTGGTCCGTTTTGCCCTGGTCTGTGTTGCTCCATAGGCGCTCATCTGACATTTGGTCAACATAATGACGGCTCCACCGGCATTCGCTCCTCCGGCGATTCCTCGCCGAAGAATTTCAACTTCGACAGAACGTCAGAATGGCCTGAGTGGATTACTGGAGTTCGATGGGTATCTCTACGCGGCCAGATTGAACGAAATATTTGAAGGAGCCCAGGAACGGACGCTTTTGTATATCATGGAAGGCCGGCCAGAAAGCTTTCCGGACGTTAAGCCTCAGGGAAGTGGAGTCAAAATTTTTGAGATGGTTAAGAACAGCTTGACGCTTATTTTGAGGGCCGCCAGAATTGTGGTTTACGAGAGCTAATGTTTTTATCGTCCTAGGCAAGAATGCAAGGAAAACGTCGACCAGTTCCTAACTGCCCTCACGAACTCGGCGAGCGCGGCGACTTCGCAGCGTTCAGGAACCGAATGATCCGGGATCGCGTCGTCGTGGGACTCACGTATGCTAAGTTATCCGCATCACTTAATATGGATTACAGCCTCTTGCAGGAAACGGCCCTAGCCAAAGCCCATCTCGAGTAGAATTTTCATCGCTAGCACCAAGAGCTATGGTCCCACGCTCTGACCTAGGGGAAGTCGGGAGAGCGCCTTTAGAGCGCGCGACACTAGAGCGCCGACGTTAAAGCGCGCGACACCAGGGCTGGGTTGCTCATCTTGCGACCGCGGCTGCGGCTGCGGCCAAGAGGGATTTTTCTGTCACGTGACCAGCTGCTTGGGGACAAGGAAGTACCTAGCGTCCCTGCTCAATGGCGGAGATATCCGTATCGCTTCAAGCACAAATGCCTAACTTCGCTCGCAGAAACTGACTGCAGGGACTTTCAACTGGAGTTCAATTGACCGTCCCTTTATACTGTAGGAGCGGCAGGTAAAGTTCGGGCCAGGGAGGGTAAATATGAGCCAAAATTAAGAAAACACCACGCGAGCTGAAAGCGGTGGCAGTATGTTTATGAACCTCCACCAGCGGCGGCGGCTCGCGCCTTTTGCTGTGGTCGAGCGGTTAGAGCGTCGCTACTTGTCGTCGCGGCGTGAAAATTCCGTGTTCAAATCGCGCTGGGAATTTATTTTGTGTGTGCGTATTTAACGCGTGTCTCACTTTTTAATTCTGATCCTTTTTACGAATCAGCCACTTGCACTACTGCACCTTACACTGTTTTTACTGTTAGTCCCGCCTGTTCAATTGAAACACCGGGAAGAAAAAAAGATCAAGTCAAGTTAACGCGCTAATGCAATCGTTTCATAATGTTCATTAAAAGGAAACCAAGGTAACAACATTGGTATGGCTTTCACACCAACGGAGCAGAAAGAAGCATCCTTTCCCCAGCAACTACAATTTTATGTGTTTTTAAATATACAACGCTCTTGCTACGACAACTTTCAATAACAGGAAACGCCTATTTAGTACTAATAAAAACTGCAGTTGTGACAATTAAAAACAAAACAAAACAACTTCCACAAAATAAGCAAAAAGAAAAAAAGACTAGCAGCTCTGGATGCATTGATAGAGCGAAATCCTACAGGCAAGGCAGAGAGTCAAACGTCTGAGAAAGTAGTGAAACCGAAATAAAAGAGACGATACTTTTACATACATGGAATGTGATAAAATGTATATTTTTTCTTTTTACGTTTCGCTGTGGCAATCGTTTTGTGTTATTAACACATTACTTGTGTTAATTCTTGTTTTAAAACCGAATTCCAAAAATTCACCAGGCGTCGACATCGCAAACCATCTCTCTAACACAAACACCTAAAATGAATTTGGATCAACCAATGGAATTAATTAGAGCAGTTGGAAAACGGAAACAACAAATTCTAGAGAAATTTAGCAGCACATATACCTGGCGAACGAAGAGACGGGCATGGGAAGATATTGTCAACTTTCCGCGGAGTGTACGGCAGATGCAGAGACATGTATGCGCTCTTCCGAGGTCAACACTACCCGCCCAATGATTTTATAGAGCTCATAGGGCCTTGTCTACATTCTTAGGGAGAGTGCAGTCAAATACAAAAGAAGCGAGAGTTTCTGGCGCGATTTGAACGCGGAACTTTTACGCCGCGACGACAAGTAGCGACGCTCTAACCTCTCGACCACAACAAAAGTGTTTTTTTTTTTCTTTATTAGACCACAACAAAAGGCGCGAGCCGCCGGCGCTGGTGGAGGTATATAAATATACTGCCACCGCTTATATCTCGCGTGTTTTTTCTTCATTTTTGCTCATATTTACCCCTCCTGGCCCGTACTTTACCTGCAGCTCCTACACTATAAAGGGGCGGTCAATTGAACTCCAGTTGAAAGTCCCTGCAGTCTTTTTCTGCGAGCGAAGTTAGGCTTTGTGCTTGAAGCGATACGAATTTCTCCGCCATTAGGCAAGGGACGCTAGGTACTTCCTTGTCTGCAAGGAGCTGGTCACGTGAAAGAAAAATCCTTCTTGGCCGCAGCCGCAGCCGCGGCCGCAAGATGAGGAAATTGGCCCAGGGCGCTGCGACAAAACCGCATGTTACGAGAGCGCATGACAACTGAGTACGCGACACGAGAGCGGACGATCAGTTGAGCGCGAGATACGAGAGCGCACCCCAGGGCCGGTTTGCTCATCTTGCGGCCGCGGCCAAGAGGGATTGTTATGTCACGTGACCAGCTCCATGGGTTCAAGGAAGTACCTAGCGTCCCTGCCTAATGGCGGAGAAATCCGTATCGCTTCAAGCACAGAAGCCTAATTTGGCCCGCAGAAACTGACTGCAGGGACTTTCAACTGGAGTCAAATTGACCGCCCTCTTATACTGTAGGAGCGGCAGGTAAAGTTACGGCCAGGGAGGGTAAATATGAGCCAAAATAAAGAAAAACCCACGCGAGCTAAAAACGGTGGCAGTATATTTATATACTGCCACCGTTTTTTTATTCATTTATTATTTATTAGATATTCAGTTCCTTAATTTTTTCTGATGCAGCCCTTTGTAACACTTGTTGGTTTGTCAGACGCAAAAATTTCGTCGACTCATTACGCAATGTCCTTGCCAAATCCCTCGGCGTAAATCCTCGCCTTTCAGATAAAACACGGGATGTCCGAACCAGTGGTCGGTCGGGTCGGGCCACTCGCGCTGGATTGGTTGTGCGCTCTGCGTGACGGGCGCTCTAATGACACGCGAGCTAATGTCGCTGCGCTCTCGAGTCGCGCGCTAACGTTGCAGCGCTCTCGAGTAGCGCTCTAACGTCGCGGCGCTCTTGTGTCGCCCGCTATCGTCGCGGCGGTCTCGTGTCGCGCGCGCTAACGTCGTGGATCTCTACTGTGGGCGCTCTAATGTCGGCACTCTTGTGCGTGCGCTCTAGTGTTGTACAGCCGTACCGCCCAACTTTCCTGGTGTGCCACCTTGGCTAACGGCTTCTCCTACAGTGTTGTGTGGAGAAGGGAACCAGCCCCTTTGTTTGGAAGGGACGTTTGAAGCGTATATTGTTTGGAAGCACCAAACTACGCGACAGATTCTTTACTGTACATAGCCGGTACACAGTGTATTGCTAGGACTCTTGTACATCGAAGATCTTGAAGTGGCAAAATGTTTCCATGTGCTTACACATAAAGAGCACTATTTCACGTAACCCCAGCATTTTCTGGTCTTTCAAAATGTCTGGCGAGTACATCATTCGAGTGAAAACGGACGCCGTACCTTGCGCCATGTTCGTCACCCGGAGGATCGCTATTCTCTGAGTGTCCGCACTGAGCCACTCAGTTGAACTTCGTCTCTCTCCAAACCTGAGTCAGTTGCACAAATGCGTGCTGCTGGAACGTTTTGTCTTGCCAAAAGTGGACGATACACAAGATCAATTGGCCATAGCTTCAGTACTTCGCGAAGTTAGTTGATAGTTCTGCTTTTCACCAGGTCCAGTTGGGGGCAACCGAAAGCCAGGCATTAAGGACCTTCATTACCCTCTTTGGCCGATACAGCCTGCGGCGGTTGACGTTTGGTATAAGCACTGCTCCAGAATACTATCAAAACGGATGAGGGAAATCTTGGTCGACAGATTTCCGGAAGTAACTAATATGATTAACGATATATTCAACTACTTGACATGGTTTATGCCGTATATCTGGCCTACATATCAGGGCCACTAAATGTGTTGCTTGTGAAAGATCAGGATTGGGTTTGGATATGTCTCAGAAAAAATGTTTCGCTACGATGAAAGAGCTCAGCTTATGCTCAAAATTTGTTGCGAAACTTGATTCAAAGCTACCCACTTTCGCATCAGGCGATGCATCATCGTTTGGCGTCGGCGCAGTTTTAACACGGGTAAAGTGACATGGTCAAAGGCGGCCCCTTGCTTATACATGACGTTCTTTTACTCAAATATGAGCAGAGCTATGCGGAAAAAGGAAGGGAAGCATTAGCCCTGACGTAAGTAGCCGAAGATCGCAAGACTTTCTAAAATGGGTTGATTTACCATTTAACACCAACCACAATCGCCACTAGAAGTACTTCAGCCGAGAGTGCGAAGATTTCGAATTAGGCTGATGCGGAGTTATTTCTCTATTTTTACGTTCCCGGTGAATAATTACAGTCACTGCAGTTACCCTTTGGCGGGCGCCCACTAAAGCAACTGATTTTATTCGGGAGAATTATCATCTGAGGACGTGTCCTCTTTTATATCGGCTGCGTCAGCGATGTTGAGCTTTAGGCTCAGATTGATAAAATAGGTTTAACACAAGAACAAGGTACCTCATGCCAGCCACTTCCGCGGTAATGTGGTGACGGTTACCACGCTCCACAAATCTGTGGAGCTGGTTAAGACCCTAATGATCAGAGAGAGATAACCTAGCAAATTGTGATGATGTGCTTATCTGTGTGTCTCGTATTGTCCTCCCGCCAAAACCTAGAGTGAGGTGTTGATTTTGCAGCATAAAACTCGCCAAACACCCACAAAAAAAATTGTTCTTCAAACGTTTTTTGACGCCCCAAGAACTCTTTCGGTTCGTGAAGAACGGTTTCAGCTCAGGCACTCCTCCCTGGAGCACTAGAAAGACCACTCGGTGATGAAGAACTCTTTTGCATGAAAAAGGAGATTAAAAGAACCTTTTATAGGTTTTTCGCAAAAAAAACGCTTTTTGGGGCTGCCTAAAATAACTTTTTTTAGGGTGCAAAATATGGCCAAGCTGAAGGACCCGTAAAAATTTATTGACGAGCAAATTTTTTTTAGAGTGCACGGCATTATTAAAAAATCGTAATAGAGCTTGCGAATCTGTCTGCTGTCCCGGTTAATTTAGGACTTGTATAATCTAGTGAAAGATTGTCTGGTAAGTGGAAAGCTCCATGTTAAAAGTGCAGAACCAATGATGCATGTCAGAAATTCCTGCTTTACCATGGCAATGGTAGGGAGTGACCTTTGTAATTTTCGAAGTAAAGGTAACTTGCGATTGTAGGCTATTTTTTCTGCTGTTCAGTGATTACACTGCTTCCGTCAACAAGCTCTGTTGTGTTTATTACACGGTTGATATTTTATTTCTTCGTCAGCCATGGAACTTTTTTAAGTTTTGATATCGGATTAAGGCAGTCGATTCGCTTATGCGGAATTCAGGGATTTCTCGCAAAGCTATGGATTGCGCCATGTGACCTTAAGTTCTCGCGACTTTCTATGTAATAAAGAGGTTGACCGCAAAGTTCAGACACTGAAAAGCCTGCTTGAAACGTCAGCGGGTCTATATCTGGCGCTTTTGTCGTAAAGGAACACCCGAGGGACGTGGGCAAAAGCCGATCTTTGTTGCATAAACGCCGACGCCTGTGCTCCATGCAACCTGCTTTCCGGAAAAATGTAAAAACGTCACGGTCGTGATGAAACACTGAAACGAAAAATATGTTTTTTAAGGAAAGTGGGACACTATTTTTTTGTAATTTTTTCACGAAATAAAATAAATGTTCGCGCAATAATTACGCCGTTAGGCACGATGTAGGGTGATTTCAAGGCACACTCTAAACCCCACCCATAGATCAGTGGCCCTGCTTATTACCGCACTCTAGAAAAAACGTTGTAACAATTACACCGTTTGTCACATATAATACACACCAAAACTTCAGTTCAACGTGCAGCGCATGGATGTCAAACTGACAACCCCAACTTTTACGAGAGGCTTGATGACGGTGCGATATAACATATTAAACTGCTAAAGTACGTATCAAAAATAGAGAGAAAAAAACAAATTTTTGCACTCAGGCAAGGAAAAAAAGAAAAGAGGCCGCACCTCCATGTGGTGAATGATGTTGATTGGGGCGAAGCTCTGGTGGTGCTGATAATACTGATTTTGTTGTTCATTGGTAGTGCTGATGGTGCTGATTATTTCTTATTGCTCATAGGTAGTGCGCAGTTCCGGGTGGCGTTTCGACTTCATTATTACTGATTTATGGTCGGTGAAATGCAGAGCCAGTGGTTCTTCTAGCGGATCAGCTTGGATCCGCTAGATGCCGTGGGAAAGCACCTCCACCGCTTAATTCAACGGTCCATGTCATTAAGAGAATGTGTGGTATTGATCGTGGTTATATACGCAGTTTGAGCATTTGACCGCAGCGCCCCTCGTCTATAAACGTTGAGCCAATGCATGCAAAGTTTAACGCGATTATATACGCATTTGACCGCAGCGCCCTCTCCTGTATAGGCGTTGAGCGGCTACATGAAGCGTTGGAGTGTAGCGTAATGGTTAAGACGTCTGCCTCTTAAGCCAGCGGTCCTGAGTTCGAAGCCCCATTCGGGCGTACGTTTTTGTTTTTTTTCAAAAGTGGGCCGATCCCGCAGGCAGTGCAAGCGATGTAAGCACGGACACCGGACGTACAGACAAGGTTAGACCCTAAGGATATTCGCTTCTAAAAAGCGATTACTTCTTTTGCACTGAGTCACACGCGCATTAGCAATTTTAAAAAGTTGTGCACTGGGCTATCAAACCACTCCTGAAAGTTGGTACCGTCGGTTCGACGTCAGAACGATTCACGCAGTACGATTGTCCTGGCTGCTCGGTTGAACACGCTAACAAGCCTAGTGTTTCCCTTTAGCGACATCCGGTGCGTCTAGCCTGCTGTCTGACACAACTCGCTAGTCGTTCGAGCAGACGCGCGGCAGCCTCGGGCATCGTCTGTTATTTCAACACCGTCTGTCCTGGTCGGAAGTGCTTCTGACACGCAGACGCCAAAGCTCCGCGTCGTAGTCCATTTTCGCCTTCGTCCCTCCAAATACTTTTGCAACGCTCCCAAAACGCGACCATAAAAGCGGTGTTGGAGCGTTTTATCATGCACGAGCCACGGTCTCAAGCCCGGTTCACACAGTTGCGTTTGACTGCGTTTGACTGCGTTGCGGCAGCGAGCCACCAGGACATCCCTGCTGCTTATATCGCGTGCCAAGAAGATTCCTTGAATTGGATTCCACGCTTCGTACGAAGCACAGATGTGCCGGTGACTCGCTTTCGGTTCTCGCCGCAACGCAGTCAAACGCACTCAAACGCAAGTGTCTGAACCGGCCTTCATACATGCGTGTGTCAGCGTCTGTACATTTGCGGTAAAAAAAGATCGGGAGGAGTAAAAGGAAGCAACCAAATAAATATTCAGTCATTCCAGCTTTTCTCTTTTGTTATTTTTTCTTTTATGTCCTTCGAGACCAAGGTGAGTGAGCGCCGTGATGCACAATTAAAATGCGACCTAAAATATTTACTTTGGAAGGTCCGGGGCACTTCAAATATATAGCTACTTGACTTTCGACGAGAAACGATGGGAACATACGTGTTCAATTTTGATGCGTGCCAATCGCCCGATTGCTTCCAAACGGCTCACAACTTCTTCCCTGTGTAAATATCGGCTCGGTATAGAAACCATGGTTGCAATCACGACGGTTTCACATTTCACAAAGCATCGGGGCCGATTTTTACGGAAACTAATATTTTTATTTAGCACCAACATGCGCAAACAAACAATTCAAGCCAGATCGAGCAATAGAGTTGACGGGGACGCTAGACTTTGGCCCGTCCCGCTAAGAAAATAAGTATCCGCTCAGCGCTTCCGAAGGCGAGTACTTGCGACAGTTGTTTGCTGCAATCTACCTCGGTCGAGGTTGTCTTCCTCTGAAAGCCCCAGTGAACAAAAACCACTCGCACTCATACAAATAGACGAGCCTAACGAGCTGCGCTCGATGTGCAATCTGCAGACGCAGGGAGCGATGATTGCTAGCGTTTCACAGTAATGCGGAAAAAGCAATATTGGCATACTTTTGAAAAGCACTACTGACTCTATCTAGGTTATTTACTTCAAAAACATAAATATATTATCAATAATTATTACAGGAGGACGCTTAAGATTCGCCTTTAATAGCCGAATGTGATACCTGAAAATATAAACCTCTGTTCGTTCCCAAGCCGTTTCTCGAATTTGTTCTCTAAGGCAAATAAATTAATTTGTAAAGTGAAATTCTTTGAGACATGTGGCGACCTTCAGTTCGCATTTCATGTCTTGTTTTCATCACTTTCAATCCACGCGTGACGTCCCGTTTCACGTGAGCGTTGTGGGTCGCTTTGGAAGTCCACGCGCGAAGTAATGTTGCTGTGTGTGATGAAAAAAAAAAACTGAACTCGGAATTCTCTGGCGTCGAATACAAGAAGGAAGCTATTGCTTACAGTCGTAAGAAAGATAGGTTAGAAATAAAACGGTGTACATATATACACAAAATTCAGTTCGGCGAATCCACTTACGGCACGGTGTTGCACGTCGGCGTTGGCATGGAGTTAGTCCTGTCCCGGAAATGCTTGGCAGGCTGGCTTAGCACTGGCGGATGTTTCCCAGCAAGCTTGGTTCAAATCCCCACGGGCCTCGAGCTCGTCCGTCCGGGCTCTTCCTAGAGCTGTTGAGACCACCACTGTCGAGCCGAATTCCGGGTCGTGCCCGTCCTTCTCGCAGGTATCACGAGCCTGTGTCCTCTTCCCCTCATTACGTCGTCGTGTTCCTTTTTCGCTATATCCATCTCTTGCTCTGCCTTGCTGTCTTTGGCTACGTTTACATGAATGCGACTGCAGTCGCATTCATGTAAACGTAGCCAAAGACAGCAAGGCAGAGCAAAGAGATGGATATAGCGTGAAAAAGGAACACGACGACGTAATGAGGGGAAGAGGACACAGAGCTCGTAGATACCTGCGAGAAGGACGGGCACGACCCGGAGTGCGGCTCGACAGTGGCGGTCTCCAACAGCCTAGGAAGAGACCCGGACGGACGAGTCGAGGCCCGTGGGGATTTGAACCAAGCTTGCTGTGAAACATCCGCCAGTGCTGGAGCCAGCCTGCCAAGCATTTCCGGGACAGGACTAGCTCCATGCCAACGCCGACGTGCAACACCGTGCCGTAAGTGGGTTCGCTGTACTGAATTTTGGTGTATATATGTACGCCGTTTTGTTTCTAACCTATCTTTCTTGCGACTATAAGCAATAGCTACGCCTAACTTGTATTCGACGCCCGAGAATTCCGAGTTCAGTTTTTTTTTTTTTCGCAGCACACACAGCAACACCATGTCGCGCGTGACTGCCAAGCGACCCACAACGCTCACGTGAAGCGGGACGTCACGCGTGGATTGAAGGTGATGAAAACAAGACATGAAATGCGAACTGAAGGTCGCCGCATGTCTCAAAGAATTTCACTTTACAAATTAATTTATTTGCCTTAGAGAACAAATTCGAGGAGCGGCTTGGGAAACGAACAGAAGGTTTATATTTTCGAGGTATCACATTCGGCTATTAAAGGCGAATCTTAAGCGTCCTCCTGTAATAATTATTGATAATATATTTATGTTTTTGAAGTAAATAACCTAGATAGAGTCAGTAGTGCTTTTCAAAAGTATGCCAATATTGCTTTTTCCGCATTACTGTGAAACGCTAGCAATCATCGCTCCCTGCGTCTGCAGATTGCACATCGAGCGCAGCTCGTTAGGCTCGTCTATTTGTATGAGTGCGAGTGGTTTTTGTTCACTGGGGCTTTCAGAGGAAGACAACCTCGACCGAGGTAGATTGCAGCAAACAACTGTCGCAAGTACTCGCCTTCGGAAGCGCTGAGCGGATACTTATTTTCTTAGCGGGACGGGCCAAAGTCTAGCGTCCCCCGTCAACTCTATTGCTCGGTCTGGCTTGAATTGTTTGTTTGCGCATGTTGGTGCTAAATAAAAATATTAGTTTCCGTAAAAATCGGCCCCGATGCTTTGTGAAATGTGAAACCGTCGTGATTGCAACCATGGTTTCTATACCGAGCCGATATTTACACAGGGAAGAAGTTGTGAGCCGTTTGGAAGCAATCGGGCGATTGGCACGCATCAAAATTGAACACGTATGTTCCCATCGTTTCTCGTCGAAAGTCAAGTAGCTATATATTTGAAGTGCCCCGGACCTTCCAAAGTAAATATTTTAGGTCGCATTTTAATTGTGCATCACGGCGCTCACTCACCTTGGTCTCGAAGGACATAAAAAGAAAAAATAACAAAAAGAGAAAAGCTGGAATGACTGAATATTTATTTGGTTGCTTCCTTTTACTCCTCCCGATCTTTTTTTACCGCAAATGTACAGACGCTGACACACGCAGTGTATGAAGGCCGGTTCAGACACTTGCGGTTGAGTGCGTTTGACTGCGTTGCGGCGAGAACCGAAAGCGAGTCACCGGCACATCTGTGCTTCGTACGAAGCGTGGAATCCAATTCAAGGAATCTTCTTGGCACGCGATATAAGCAGCAGGGATGTCCTGGTGGCTCGCTGCCGCAACGCAGTCAAACGCAGTCAAACGCAACTGTGTGAACCGGGCTTGAGACCGTGGCTCGTGCATGATAAAACGCTCCAACACCGCTTTTATGGTCGCGTTTTGGGAGCGTTGCAAAAGTATTTGGAGGGACGAAGGCGAAAATGGACTACGACGCGGAGCTTTGGCGTCTGCGTGTCAGAAGCACTTCCGACCAGGACAGACGGTGTTGAAATAACAGACGATGCCCGAGGCTGCCGCGCGTCTGCTCGAACGACTAGCGAGTTGTGTCAGACAGCAGGCTAGACGCACCGGATGTCGCTAAAGGGAAACACTAGGCTTGTTAGCGTGTTCAACCGAGCAGCCAGGACAATCGTACTGCGTGAATCGTTCTGACGTCGAAACGACGGTACCAACTTTCAGGAGTGGTTTGATAGCCCAGTGCACAACTTTTTAAAATTGCTAATGCGCGTGTGACTCAGTGCAAAAGAAGTAATCGCTTTTTTAGAAGCGAATATCCTTAGGGTCTAACCTTGTCTGTACGTCCGGTGTCCGTGCTTACATCGCTTGCACTGCCTGCGGGATCGGCCCACTTTTGAAAAAAACAAAAACGTACGCCCGAATGGGGCTTCGAACTCAGGACCGCTGGCTTGAGAGGCAGACGTCTTAACCATTACGCTACACTCCAACGCTTCATGTAGCCGCTCAACGCCTATACAGGAGAGGGCGCTGCGGTCAAATGCGTATATAATCGCGTTAAACTTTGCATGCATTGGCTCAACGTTTATAGACGAGGGGGCGCTGCGGTCAAATGCTCAAACTGCGTATATAACCACGATCAATACCACACATTCTCTTAATGACATGGACCGTTGAATTAAGCGGTGGAGGTGCTTTCCCACGGCATCTAGCGGATCCAAGCTGATCCGCTAGAAGAACCACTGGCTCTGCATTTCACCGACCATAAATCAGTAATAATGAAGTCGAAACGCCACCCGGAACTGCGCACTACCTATGAGCAATAAGAAATAATCAGCACCATCAGCACTACCAATGAACAACAAAATCAGTATTATCAGCACCACCAGAGCTTCGCCCCAATCAACATCATTCACCACATGGAGGTGCGGCCTCTTTTCTTTTTTTCCTTGCCTGAGTGCAAAAATTTGTTTTTTCTCTCTATTTTTGATACGTACTTTAGCAGTTTAATATGTTATATCGCACCGTCATCAAGCCTCTCGTAAAAGTTGGGGTTGTCAGTTTGACATCCATGCGCTGCACGTTGAACTGAAGTTTTGGTGTGTATCATATGTGACAAACGGTGTAATTGTTACAACGTTTTTTTTCTAGAGTGCGGTAATAAGCAGGGCCACTGATCTATGGGTGGGGTTTAGAGTGTGCCTTGAAATCACCCTACATCGTGCCTAACGGCGTAATTATTGCGCGAACATTTATTTTATTTCGTGAAAAAATTACAAAAAAAATAGTGTCCCACTTCCCTTAAAAAACATATTTTTCGTTTCAGTGTTTCATCACGACCGTGACGTTTTTACATTTTTCCGGAAAGCAGGTTGCATGGAGCACAGGCGTCGGCGTTTATGCAACAAAGATCGGCTTTTGCCCACGTCCCTCGGGTGTTCCTTTACGACAAAAGCGCCAGATATAGACCCGCTGACGTTTCAAGCAGGCTTTTCAGTGTCTGAACTTTGCGGTCAACCTCTTTATTACATAGAAAGTCGCGAGAACTTAAGGTCACATGGCGCAATCCATAGCTTTGCGAGAAATCCCTGAATTCCGCATAAGCGAATCGACTGCCTTAATCCGATATCAAAACTTAAAAAAGTTCCATGGCTGACGAAGAAATAAAATATCAACCGTGTAATAAACACAACAGAGCTTGTTGACGGAAGCAGTGTAATCACTGAACAGCAGAAAAAATAGCCTACAATCGCAAGTTACCTTTACTTCGAAAATTACAAAGTCACTCCCTACCATTGCCATGGTAAAGCAGGAATTTCTGACATGCATCATTGGTTCTGCACTTTTAACATGGAGCTTTCCACTTACCAGACAATCTTTCACTAGATTATACAAGTCCTAAATTAACCGGGACAGCAGACAGATTCGCAAGCTCTATTACGATTTTTTTAATAATGCCGTGCACTCTAAAAAAAATTTGCTCGTCAATAAATTTTTACGGGTCCTTCAGCTTGGCCATATTTTGCACCCTAAAAAAAGTTATTTTAGGCAGCCCCAAAAGCGTTTTTTTTTTGCGAAAAACCTATAAAAGGTTCTTTTAATCTCCTTTTTCATGCAAAAGAGTTCTTCATCACCGAGTGGTCTTTCTAGTGCTCCAGGGGAGGGGAGTGCCTGAGCTGAAACCGTTCTTCACGAACCGAAAGAGTTCTTGGGGCGTCAAAAAACGTTTGAAGAACGATTTTTTTTGTGGGTGTTTGGCGAGTTTTATGCTGCAAAATCAACACCTCACTCTAGGTTTTGGCGGGAGGACAATACGAGACACACAGATAAGCACATCATCACATTTTGCTAGGTTATCTCTCTCTGATCATTAGGGTCTTAACCAGCTCCACAGATTTGTGGAGCGTGGCCAACCGTCACCACATTACCGCCCGGAAGTGGCTGGCATGAGGTACCTTGTTCTTGTGTTAAACCTATTTTATCAATCTGAGCCTAAAGCTCAACTATCGCTGACGCAGCCGATATAAAAGAGGACACGTCCTCAGATGATAATTCTCCCCGAATAAAATCAGTTGCTTTAGTGGGCGCCCGCCAAAGGGTAACTGCAGTGACTGTAATTATTCACCGGGAACGTAAAAATAGAGAAATAACTCCGCATCAGCCTAATTCGAAATCTTCGCACTCTCGGCTGAAGTACTTCTAGTGGCGATTGTGGTTGGTGTTAAATGGTAAATCAACCCATTTTAGAAAGTCTTGCGATCTTCGGCTACTTACGTCAGGGCTAATGCTTCCCTTCCTTTTTCCGCATAGCTCTGCTCATATTTGAGTAAAAGAACGTCATGTATAAGCAAGGGGCCGCCTTTGACCATGTCACTTTACCCGTGTTAAAACTGCGCCGACGCCAAACGATGATGCATCGCCTGATGCGAAAGTGGGTAACTTTGAATCAAGTTTCGCAACAAATTTTGAGCATCAGGTGAGCTCTTTCATCGTAGCGAAACATTTTTTCTGAGACATATCCAAACCCAATCCTGATCTTTCACAAGCTAACACATTTAGTGTCTCCTGATATGTAGGCCAGATATACGGCATAAACCATGTCAAGTAGTTGAATATATCGTTAATCATATTAGTTACTTCCGGAAATCTGTCGACCAAGATTTCCCTCATCCGTTTTGATAGTATTCTGGAGCAGTGCTTATACCAAACGTCAACCGCCGCAGGCTGTATCGGCCAAAGAGGGTAATGAAGGTCCTTAATGCCTGGCTTTCGGTTGCCCCCAACTGGACCTGGTGAAAAGCAGAACTATCAACTAACTTCGCGAAGTACGAAGCTATGGCCAATTGATCTTGTGTATCGTCCACTTTTGGCAAGACAAAACGTTCCAGCAGCACGCATTTGTGCAACTGACTCAGGTTTGGAGTAGAGACGAAGTTCAACTGAGTGGCTCAGTGCGGACACTCAGAGAATAGCGATCCTCCGGGTGACGAACATGGCGCAAGGTACGGCGTCCGTTTTCACTCGAATGATGTACTCGCCAGACATTTTGAAAGACCAGAAAAATGCTGGGGTTACGTGAAATAGTGCTCTTTATGTGTAAGCACATGGAAACATTTTGCCACTTCAAGATCTTCGATGTACAAGAGTCCTAGCAATACACTGTGTACCGGCTATGTACAGTAAAGAATCTGTCGCGTAGTTTGGTGCTTCCAAACAATATACGCTTCAAACGTCCCTTCCAAACAAAGGGGCTGGTTCCCTTCTCCACACAACACTGTAGGAGAAGCCGTTAGCCAAGGTGGCACATCAGGAAAGTTGGGCGGTACGGCTGTACAACACTAGAGCGCACGCACAAGAGTGCCGACGATTAGAGCGCCCACAGTAGATAGTCCACGACGTTAGCGCGCGCGACACGAGACCGCCGCGACGATAGCGGGCGACACAAAGAGCGCCGCGACGTTAGAGCGCTACTCGAGAGCGCTGCAACGTTAGCGCGCGACTCGAGAGCGCAGCGACATTAGCTCGCGTGTCATTAGAGCGCCCGTCACGCAGAGCGCACAACCAATCCAGCGCGAGTGGCCCGACCCGACCGACCACTGGTTCGGACATCCCGTGTTTTATCTGAAAGGCGAGGATTTACGCCGAGGGATTTGGCAAGGACATTGCGTAATGAGTCGACGAAATTTTATGCGTCTGACAAACCAACAAGTGTTACAAAGGGCTGCATCAGAAAAAAATTAAGGAACTGAATATCTAATAAATAATAAATGAATAAAAAAACGGTGGCAGTATATAAATATACTGCCACCGTTTGCTCGCGTGGGTTTTTCTTTATTTTGGCTCATATTTACCCTCCCTGGCCGTACCTTTACCTGCCGCTCCTACAGTATAAGAGGGCGGTCAATTTGGACTCCAGTTGAAAGTCCCTGCAGTCAGTTCTGCGGGCGAAATTAGGCTTCTGTGCTTGAAGCGATACGGATTTCTCCGCCATTAGGCAGGGACGCTAGGTACTTCCTTGACCCCATGGAGCTGGTCGTGACAACGAATCCCTCTTGGCCGCGGCCGCAAGATGAGCAAACCGGCCCTGGGGTGCGCTCTCGTATCTCGCGCTCAACTGATCGTCCGCTCTCGTGTCGCGTACTCAAGTTGTCATGCGCTCTCGTAACATGCGGTTTTGTCGCAGCGCCCCTGGGCCAATTTCCTCATCTTGCGGCCGCGGCTGCGGCTGCGGCCAAGAAAGGATTTTTCTTTCACGTGACCAGCTCCTTGCAGACAAGGAAGTACCCAGACGTCACTTGCCTAATGGCGGAGAATTCGTATCGCTTCAAGCACAAAGGCCTAACTTCGCTCGCAGAAAAAGTCTGCAGGGACTTCCAACTGGAGTCCAATTGACCGCCCCTTTATAGTGTAGGAGCTGCGGGTAGGAAGTACGGGCGAGGAGGGTAAATATGAGCAAAAATGAAGAAAAAACACGCGAGATATAAGCGGTGGCAGTATATTTATATACCTCCACCAGCGCCGGCGGCTCGCGCCTTTTGTTGTGGTCTAATAAAGAAAAACAAAAACATTTTTGTTGTGGTCGAGAGGTTAGAGCGTCGCTACTTGTCGTCGCGGCGTAAAAGTTCCGCGTTCAAATCGCGCCAGAAACTCCTCGCTTCTTTTGTATTTGACTGCACTCCCCCTAAGAATGTAGACAAGGCCCTATGAGCTCTATAAAATCATTGGGCGGGTAGTGTTGACCTCGGAAGAGCGCATACATGTCTCTGCATCTGCCGTACACTCCGCGGAAAGTTGACAATATCTTCCCATGCCCGTCTCTTCGTTCGCCAGGTATATGTGCTGCTACAATTTCTCTAGAATTTGTTGTTTCCGTTTTCCAACTGCTCTAATTAATTCCATTGGTTGATCCAAATTCATTTTAGGTGTTTGTGTTAGAGACGATGGTTTGCGATGTCGACGCCTGGTGAATTTTTGGAATTCGGTTTTAAAACAAGAATTAACACAAGTAATGTGTTAATAACACAAAACGTTGCCACAGCGAAACGTAAAAATGAAAAATATACATTTTATCACATTCCATGTATGTAAAAGTATCGTCTCTTTTATTTCGGTTTCACTACTTTCTCAGACGTTTTGACTCTACTGCCTTGCCTGTAGGATTTCGCTCTATCAATGCATCCAGAGCTGCTAGTCTTTTTTCTTTTTGCTTATTTTGTGGAAGTTGTTTTGTCTTGTTTTTAATTGTCACAACTGCAGCGTTTTTATTAGTACTAAATAGGCGTTTCCCTGTTATTGAAAGTTGTCGTATGCGAGAGCGTTGTATATTTAAAAACACATGAAAATTGTAGCTTGCTGGGGAAAGTGCTTCTTTCTGCTCCGTTGGTGTGAAAGCCATACCAATGTTTGTTACCTTGGTTTCCTTTTAATGAACGATTATGAAACGATTGTATTAGCGCGTTAACTTGACTTGATCTTTTTTTCTTCCCGGTGTTTCAATTGAACAGGCGGGACTAACAGTAAAAACAGTGTAAGGTGCAGTAGTGCAAGTGGCTGATTCGTAAAAAGGATCAGAATTAAAAAGTGAGACACGCGTTAAATACGCACACACAAAATAAATTCCCAGCGCGATTTGAACACGGAATTTTCACGCACGCGACGACAAGTAGCGACGCTCTAACCGCTCGACCACAGCAAAAGGCGCGAGCCGCCGCCGCTGGTGGAGGTATCATAAACATACTGCCACCGCTTTCAGCTCGCGTGGTGTTTTCTTAATTTTGGCTCATATTTACCCTCCCTGGCCCGAACTTTACCTGCCGCTCCTACAGTATAAAGGGACGGTCAATTGAACTCCAGTTGAAAGTCCCTGCAGTCAGTTTCTGCGAGCGAAGTTAGGCATTTGTAGCCTGAAGCGATACGGATATCTCCGCCATTGAGGCAGGGACGCTAGGTACTTCCTTGTCCCCAAGCAGCTGGTCACGTGACAGAAAAATCCCTCTTGGCCGCAGCCGCAGCCGCGGCCGCAAGATGAGCAACCCAGCCCTGGTGTCGCGCGCTTTAACGTCGGCGCTCTAGTGTCGCGCGCTCTAAAGGCGCTCTCCCGACTTCCCCTAGGTCAGAGCGTGGGACCATAGCTCTTGGTGCTAGCGATGAAAATTCTACTCGAGATGGGCTTTGGCTAGGGCCGTTTCCTGCAAGAGGCTGTAATCCATATTAAGTGATGCGGATAACTTAGCATACGTGAGTCCCACGACGACGCGATCCCGGATCATTCGGTTCCTGAACGCTGCGAAGTCGCCGCGCTCGCCGAGTTCATGAGGGCAGTTAGGAACTGGTCGACGTTTTCCTTGCATTCTTGCCTAGGACGATAAAAACATTAGCTCTCGTAAACCACAATTCTGGCGGCCCCAAAATAAGCGTCAAGCTTGTTCTTAACCATCTCAAAAATTTTGACTCCACTTCCCTGAGGCTTAACGTCCGGAAAGCTTTCTGGCCGGCCTTCCATGATATACAAAAGCGTCCGTTCCTGGGCTCCTTCAAATATTTCGTTCAATCTGGCCGCGTAGAGATACCCATCGAACTCCAGTATCCACTTAGGCCATTCTGACGTTCTGTCGAAGTTGAAATTCTTCGGCGAGGAATCGCCGGAGGAGCGAATGCCGGTGGAGCCGTCATTATGTTGACCAAATGTCAGATGAGCGCCTATGGAGCAACACAGACCAGGGCAAAACGGACCAAAAGCATCAGCCCACTCCTGAAACCATGTCATGTGCCTTAAAGGAACACTGATACCCCACAAAGATTTTGTTTCATTTTTTTCCAGGTGATTCATTATGGTGTCGGATGATTGCCCAATTAATATTTTTCTACAAAGTCAGGTATATTTCAATAAAGCCAGAAAAAAGCAACTGCTCGAAACCGAAACCGAAACCTGCGCGCGAAGGTCGGAAAAGTATAGAGGAGAGAGTGAGTGGCGGAAGTCATGTGGCTACACCCAACCGAACGCTTTTTTTACCCTCATTGTTTTGTTGTTTTTTTTGCCGCGTGCAGCAGTTGACATGTGTTGCTGGAACCGTTTGCGTGCGAGTCAATTGCAGTTATGCTTGTTCTGCTCGCGGTTCTGCACTTCAAGATGAGTTGTTTTGTGCACTGAAGCCTTGAAAATGAGTAGTGAGTGCCCGTTGTGAATTCCCGTGATTGACTCCGAAACGAATATCCCCAAGATGTTGCGCCAAGAGCTGCCTCACAGGTTTTGCATTTAAAAAAAGTGGCATTGTGCGGCAGAGTCTGGAGAAGTTTCCGGAAAATCATTGGGATCGGGACCAATGGCTGGCTGCAATTTCTGTAGAAAATTTACGGGCAGCTCGGAAACGAACGCAACCCGATTTATATGCTCCTTGGATTTTTGTGAAAAGTGACTACATTGAGTTCGCAGGTGTCATAAAGCGAATCCCATACCATTTAGTTCAGCGATGATTCTTCCATAACATTTGTTTCTCTCAGTGATAATTGTAAAAATAAAAAATTATATATATATATATATATAAATTCGCTAAATGTTTTACAAAAAGTAAAATGGCGGAGTATCTTTGTGTGGTATCTCAATAATCTCAGAGATAACCAATAATCAGTAGAAAAATGTCCGCTTCACAAACAGCGGAATCAGGCTCGATTCACACTTGAAATCGAACCTGGGTCCACAGCGTGTGAAGCAGACATCCTTCCACTGAGCTACTAGGGGAACCCTTTCTAGTAATGCCGCCGGTCGACTGCAGGTCGGAAAGTTTGCTGCCGATTTCCCTCCAGCAAAGGCTCTCCCAGCTCGAAGTCGGGCAGCACCACGCATTGGCCACATTTGCACCTAATAAAGAACACGTACACGTGCATATTCAACTCGAAGTACGCACCTCGTGCTTGACGTTTGGGCGAGCGACGCCTTCAGCCACTAGAAGGGGGCGACGGCTCGGCGACGTCTGCGTGCAAATCGGGATGAATACCAATTATTTTGATCGGTCCAAAATTTCTCTTTCAATGGAAGACAGAATTCGTCGTTCCGCGAACGACATTTCTAAAGTAGTAGTCCCACGCTCGTAGTCCGCTGCCATCGCCGTCCAGCCCGGGAGTCCCACGATACGTGAAAAGACGCCATGTTGATAATTACACAGTGAACTCACCAAATAATTCCGGTTCTCGGTGCAACTTTCTTTTCAGTCAACGTATTTGCAGCTTTTTAAAAGGCAAAAAAAGGGATTCATATATTTTCTGTTTATATAAGAGTATAGCAAGAAGAGAGTACAAGAGCTACTATACAAAAAACAAAATCAAGGTCAGTAATTATACAATTGTAAACACTAGACTCTAAACGAAAGGGGATTACTGTCAGTAATATAATGATCAAGTAATGCATTCCAGTCTCTGATGCAAAGTACTAAGTTGGAGCAAAGGAAAGTGTTAGCGCGACCCAAGAATGGTTTTAGTTTCCGAGAATGATCTCATCTTGGCGATGTAAAACTGTCAGGGCGGCAATAAACTGATTTAAAAGGCGAATGGCTGTAGTAGATGCTAGGAAAAAAATAACACAGTCGAGTTATTTTACGTCTTTGTTCCATTGGAGTAACATTATTGCGAGTTCTTTTTTAAGCGCCGAGACACTAGTTAACGGTGAATAGTTGTTGCATATGAATATTGCTGCTTTGTTTTGGACAGATTCTAGTCTTTGTAGAAGGTAAGTTTGGTGGGGGTTCCAAATGGTGCACGCATATTCCAATTTGGGAAGACTATTGTCTTGTATGCGAGTAGTTTTGTTTCAGGTGGGGCAAGATATACACTCTTAAAAAAAGCTAGTAAAAAGCTACTAACTGCAGCAGTTACTACCTGTTTCTGACCGTTACTACCTTTCACTATTTACTACAACAAACGCGCGATAGGTAGTAAAAAGCTAGCAAATGCAGCCATTACTACCTTTTTCTGACCGTTACTACATTTTTACTAGCTATTTACTACCGCAAAGGGGCGGAGAAGATGGCGGCGCTTGCTTCATACCCGATTGCCAGCGTTAGCGACGTACTTGCTGTTTCGGAACGCAGGGGAGGTATCCACACGCAATCGCAGCGTCAAATATTGTGTGAGGGGGCATGTTTAAGGGTCGGAGCTGACTTTACAACGATCGCAGCCTCCGTACCAGCACGACGTGGACGCCAGCGCTGCAGTGTGGTGCCTGGATCGCGTCTTCGACTGGTGTGTTTATCGTCCTATCCCGCCCATACATCAAAAGTGGTCCCGAAGTGGCAACAAATGACGTCACAGAAGCCGGAGTGTCATGCTGTTGCCTGTCGCGATCCTGGCGGTTGGCCATAGAAATGCTGGCGAGAAGCACGGGCGAACGCGAGTGTCGCTGTCGTCACGGCGTCCCAGGCGTCCCAACTTCCGGCTGCTCTAGCTTCCGTGAACTGTCACAGTGGAGAGCGACCTGCAGCAGAACAAGCGTCTGCCGTGTATACCACAACTGTTGGGACGCCGCCAGGGTCGCGACCGGCGACAGCATGACACTTGTATGACGTCATCAGGCGGAAATCGAGGGACCACTTTTTTGGGCGCGGTAAACACACCAGTCGGAGACGCGTTCCAGGCACCATAGCTGCAGCGAGCGCAGCCGCAGCGGCCATGGTTGATGCAATGGCCATGCGGCTTACTTCTTTCCTTCTTGTTTGCATTTGTTTGTGAGCGTTTATATTTTCATTTTGGCTTTAACTGGGATGAAAATAGCCACGTAGCACATACTAAAACGCTTCCAAAAACAGGAGAAGTTCAATCTGTTTTCTTAATATATATATTTGTATATTTTTCAATCATATGTTTTCTCTTCACAAGAGACGCTTGGCAACATTGTACGACACGCAATTTGGGGCGGTTGCGGCCAGTCGGAGTTCGCAAGACGCTAATTTCTTCGATGTGAAACTGCCGTTTTTGCCTTTTGTCGTGTGCAGCTGTTAACGTCCGTGCGCTCGACGGGGCGAGTGAATGTGCGTCGACCTGGACTGCTCCGAGGATAGTTCTAACGAGCCGGTGCCGCTGTCACTGGGTTGGATTTCGTCGTCCAAGAAGCTTTTCTCCACCTCCTACGAGACACTGAGAACTTCTTCACGGTTTGTGTGTGCTCGGTGGTTGAATGATTCTGATTGAGCTGTCTTCGGTCGTGACAGTGCACTGTCACAACCGTTCATGTGCATCGTAAATAGTGTATGTAGCTTTGGGACTAATGAAAAAAAGAACCGTTTCGGAATTCTACTTGTCTTTCTGAATTTGACCCAAAAACGCGAGCATTCGTCAGTGTACTACAAAAATTAAGACGCGAGTTGCACGCGGTATTAATTTTGCATGCATTTTTGTAGCGCAGCACGCGAAAGGAGTGCAGCTGCCGTCGTACTCTCCGTCAATTACAGCCTTCGTTCGCCGCGGGAGACGGCAAGAAAGCACTCTCTCGCCGACGGCGACCGCATGTATCGATTTAGCGAGCGACGAGACGATCAACGGAGACAGCGACAAGCGACGGCGATTTCTCACGGTCACCCGTCGCGTCGCTCGGTTATTTAATTTCTGGGGAACGTCGCTCATCGCCTTGGCCGCTTGTTCCCGTCGCTTTCATGCGGTCTGCCTCGTCGCGCAACTTACCTATCGACTGCGAATAACTGACGTGTTGATACACGACGACAAGTTTGCGCACTCAAATGGTCAGTATAAAATACTTAATGGCAGTCAAAGAAGGCAGCGGGGAGGAAGTGGCCGAGTGGGCTAACGCGTCTCACCTCGGAAGCTTGCGGTGGGAACCTCCTGGGTTCGGTCCCCACTGCCCCGCCCGTAAGTTAGCGATTAGAGTGATTAAGTAAGCGTGTGTTTATGTTGAATGCATTGTGTCGATTGTGTGCTAAAAATGTGGGTGTGCATGTTTATATGTATATACTTGCAAATGTGGAAGAATTGAAATAAACTATTAATAATCGGCTTCCTTTTTTGTGTACGATTAATTGGGCAGGGACTAGCGCCACCTGGATTACTCAGTTCCAGCTTCAATTTTTGTTGCGCCTGCCACCTGGTGGTAAGTGGCATAACCCCCCACCCTTTTTTCCACCGGAAATCACGTGACTAGTTGCGTTTCCGGTCTTCCGTCGGGAGGTAGCGCTAGTTAGTAGGTAGAGGTAGTAAAATACATGGATTCTACTTTGAGGCTAGTAACGGTTACTAGCTTCGTGACCTAGTAACCGTTACTAGCTTGACCGTTACTACCTCAGGCTACTAGGTACCTAGTAACATATGTGACAAGCGATTACTAGCTCTTACCTAGTAAATACTACTAGCTTTTTTTTAAGAGTGTAATGTTCATCGCAATAAGTCATACATTTTCAATGCACTGCTTGTAATGTGTTCAATGTGCTTGTTTCATGATAGAGTGTCTGTAAAATGTATTCCCAAGACCCTTGTACGATGTTACATGTTCCAGCTGTTTTGATAATAATGAATATTGTATGGTGTTCATGTAGAAAACTGAGTTATGGACATTTGTTTACATTTGCGAGTGTTTATGTTCATCTGCCACGTAGAGCACCACGAAGATATATTATTTAAATCGTCTTGAAGTAGAGTTGAATCGTTATTTTAATACTTTTTCGGTAAATGACGCAACCGTCGGCGAAAAGCCTAATTGTGGAGTTTATGGAACAAGGAAATTCATTTGTGTATATTAAGAACAACAAAGGACCGGTAACACTACACTGGGGACCCCGGATACAACAGCGGACGGACGCGATGATGATTGGCTAATTCTGATTACTTGTTTCCTGTTTTCAAGGAAGAAATAAATCTAGTTAATGACATAAGGATCGATTTTAAGGATCGATTTGCAGACGTGAAAGTTTCAGAAGTCGCTGATGAGGAACAGTATCGAATGCTTTGGCGAAGTCAATATAGATGATATCGGTCTGAGCAGTAAGATGAGTATTGAAGTGAAGATCGGTAACAAATTCTAAAAGTTGACTAGTGCACGAATGACCTCTTCGAGAACCATGGTCATAAGAGAAAAAAAATACTTTAACAATTAATAGGTCACAAAAACAGAACACAAGAAAGGAACAGGTGTTTGGTAAGTGACGTGGAAGTTTTTGCTGTACGATGCGAGGACGGGAGTGTTAAGAACAAAGACGTATAGGGCTAAATTTCAAGAGATAGACACATTATGTGCCGTGTGCCATAGTGAGAGTTGTACACAAGAACCTTTGGTTTTGAAAGGCACGGGGATTCGCCCTATTCTCCCTGAAAGGGCGATTGATTTAGCGGGGCGAAATTATCCAGGGAAAATTGAATGATGTAAAACTAACTAGCACAACTGGGGACAGGCGGGATAGATGAAAATTGGGACTCCCTCCCGCGTGGCCCCTGCCCAAAATCTCAACCCTGTTACTTAGTGGGACGCCGGTGGCGTATTTGCAAACGGTAGGCAATACGCAGCATCGCAATGCCGCTCGCGCCGGATTGGCTGCTTCTCGAAGAGGACGCTGCGTTGTCACACATAGCAAAGAGCGGATGCGGCGCCGGCCGGCAGTGGGCGTTGCGGGTCAATCACTGGGGCTCGTTTTAACCCACCCACCGATTCCGCGTTGACGCCGCTTTTCGCGGCGACAGTCTGCGGGGGCTCATTCACGCGCCCCAGTGATACACACGCTTAACGTCGCCGCGAAGCTGCGTGAAGGGGGGGGGTGTAGGTTAAGCTAAAACGCACCCCAATGATACATGCGCAACGCGTTCGCTGCCGGCCGGCGCAGCAATCACCCGTTGCTATCGGTCAGAACGCAGCGTCCTCTTCGAGGAGCAGCTTATCCGGCACAAGCGACGTTGCCATGCCGCGTATCGCCTACCGTTTAGATGTATGCGGCCAGGTCCGGTGCTGGTGTAGCGCCGAACAGGTTTGACCAGAGCAAAATTGGTGACTCCCTCGCCGGAAGGAGAAGGCAGGGGGAGGGGGATGTTTTTAGTTATTTTTGCCCGATTCCCCAAAAATTATCCAGGCGATATTCCACAGCGCCTGGTGATAGTTACAAATACTCTTGGTCACAGGGTGGCACAAGCTACCACAAGTTATAAAGGGTACAGCCAATAGCATCCATCCATCCAAACATCCAGCTGAATTTTCGGCGTCACGTGAAGAAGGCCCACGCGGAGCAAGATTGGGCACGAGTGCTGCGTCATTTTTCGCATGGAAATCGTGTTCATTCAATGAGAACACGTCTTAGCCGTAGGCTGACGCGGAATTCGCGTCCACTCTTTGTCCTACTTGGGCGTTTTGTAGTGACGTCGAAAATTCAGCACTATGGCTTTTTTATGAGAGTGTGTCGCACAGGTACCCTAGCCCCCGGGGTACCGCAATCAAATCAAACCCGGCCGTCATGTTTGTTTTTCATGGCGAGCCGTGATTGATGAGACGGGCGGGCCGATAGCCAAGCGCGACTTAGTTGATGCACGATTGTGCCTTCATCGATGGAGCCACGATTGAGGCGTATTCCACGCTTGAGTTATATTTTTATGTATTGGAATATTCATACACGTACGCGTATACATCCGGCATGTGCATATTTGCGTACACCTTGAAAATGCATGTACGGATGGCAAAGTTTGTTCGACCATTACTCTGTTTATAATGTTTGCTGGTATTACTTTATTCCCGTGTTTTTTTTTTTCAGGATAACCCTCGCAACATTTCATTCTAAAAATCTCAGTTAAAAGGGAAAGCCGTTTACAACTCCCTGTAACGCCGAATTAGAGCGCAGCTCTTGAGGAGGAGGAGGGAAGGGTACTGAGGGGAGGGCGGGTCATCTGACCTCAAGGAGGGGGTCATGTGGTCTTGGCGGGTCACGTGACCCCCCTTCCCGAGGTGACGAAGGTACTCGAGGTCCTCCCGATGTCCTCCCGAAGGAAGCCGAGGTCCTCCCTAGGTCCTCCCGAAGGAATCCGAGGTCCTCCTGAGGTCGTCCCGAAGAAACCCGAGGTCCTCCCGAGGTTCTCGGGGAGGGGGATTCGCGGTTACGCCGACGCCGACGGTGACGCCGCTCAAGCCGGAAACGGGCATCTAAGAGCTGCGCTCCAAAAAGAAGTTACAGTTGCCTAGGTGAGATATGATATGGGTATACAAAACATGTTCCACGAGTTTTCACGGCACGCTGGTAAGGGAAATGTGGCGATAATTCGTAATAACAGGCTGAAAAAATGAGCTAGTTGGTGCATATTCCAAAAGTAAACGGTCAGCTACAACGATGGGGACAAAACACAGACAGGGAGAAACAGATAGATACACACCGCTGACTATCAACTAAGACTTTATATTTCTTTTTCATCATTTTGACCCAAATACTCACAGCTAAAGTAATGCCGATGAATAAACCGAAATCCTTACATTACACTACTAAATTACATAACAAATAAAAATAAAAATAAAAATTAATATTAAAATAAAAAAATCATTAATTACATTAAATTACTAAATTTGGTCACTAACGCCTCCCTGACCCAACCCACAATCACCGCCGACACATATCCCTCTTATTCCCTTTCACGGGGCCGTGCCACACTGGAAAAACTGCCTTTCTTTGTTGCTGACCGTGATGGAGGGCATGCTCACGCAGTCATCGGGGCTTTGCTCAATGGCTACGGCCTCGAGAATCTCGAGGCCCTGGCCTTTGCCTTTGCTTTGCCTTTGCACGCGAGATTCTCGAGGCCCTGGCCATTAAGCAAAGCGCCGACGACTGCGTGAGCATGCCCTCCATCACGGTCAGCAAGAAAGAAAGGCAGTTTTTGCTGTGTGGCACGTCCCCGTGAATGGAAATAAGAGGGATACGTATCAGCGGTGGTTGTGGTTTGGGGTCAGGGAGGTGTTAGTGACCAAATTTAGTAATTTAATGTAATTATTTAATTTATTTTTATTTTTATGTTTAGTGTTATTTTAATTTATTATGTAATTTAGTAGTGTAATGTAAGAATTTCGGGTTATTCATTGGCATTACCTTAGCTGTGAACCTTTGGGTCAAAGTGATGAAGAAGAAATATAAAGTCTTAGTTGATAGTCAGTGGTGTGTATGTCTCTGTTTATCCCTGTCTGTGTTTTGTCCCCATCGTTCTAGCTGACCGTTTACTTTTGCGATAATTCGTAGGATCGAATTATCGCCTCATTGTGTTGGGTTCTCATATGTCACGTACAGTTAAAAACCTCTGCGGGTATAAATCTACCCTGCCAGTGTCCCTTTAAGGATCGACGAGTGGATCTCAGAGGCAGACTGTGCGACCAAGTGCAGGTGAATCGCCAGAAATGCCCCATTGCTTCTTTCCGACATCGTATTCACACACAGCCGTCGCTCGTCCGTCCAGATAAGACGCGAGCGCCGGCTACAGGCAAGCGCAGGGCAGCCACCTTAGCAATAGCGTCAGGATGGCATGCAATACCACGAATTGTATCGGTTATACAATATCGTGTCGAATATCTCGCCTTTATTACATATTAAAAAGGACTACGTAAGGCATTTTAATTGACCATCTAAGTGTTCACTTTTAATATCCAATAAAGAAAACGTACACTAGTGCTTTTTAAAATTGACCCCGAATAACTTAGCATATGTAAGTTAGAGTAAGAGTACCAGCTACAAACAGTTTTTGAAGAATAAAGAAATTGTGTATAGTGCCTGGAAGAGCCGCCTTCGCAATTGCTGTAAATAATATAACTTCAGTTGAGATCATACATATATTTGTCCTCAAAATTGAATATTCTATGTATGCTCCTACATTATAGGTAAGTGCTTGTACGGTTTACACGCCTTGTCAGCCTACTGTCGTGTTTAGACCTTTGCGTTAAAGACGTTGTTGTCTTAATTACCATTTTTATTATGCTTGATTTTCCCCTGGCCCATAAGAAAATGTTTTGTTTCAGTTTTGGGGCCGTTTACCATAAGCCCAGACACAAAAAAACACATCATAGCCAGGCTTAAGAACGTTATTAAAGATTAACTTCCAAATTGAACACACAATATTTAGCAACTATTCCCATTGGTACGTAATGGAAAAAAACAGATCTCGAAGTTAACAGGCTCTTTCACGAGTAAGAACGCCTTATAAAGAAAACATAAAAAATAATCCTCAGTTAAAAGCGATTCTCAAAGAATTATTCAGTTTCAAATAATTTCCTTAAGTTAAGTTGTACGAATAATAAATCCCCAAAACAAGCTGCGGTACCTAATATATAGAGAGATAGTATTCTAAGGAGTGTAAAATACGCGGGTGCATACTGCAGAATTAATAAAATAAAAACTGATTTGCCGGTCCTTTAAGATTTTAGATGTCCTTTCGGCCATAGGAATAGCAGTAGATATACCAACAAATACTTGTTTCATATTTTGAAAAAGAAAACAAAAAAACGTGGTATACCTAAAATTGTATAGAAGATAATCTTTTTTTAGTATCTCAATAAGCTTAGAGATAACCAATACCCTTAGAAAGGTAATATATAACAATTTGGCACGTTCCTGAGTAATGAACCACTAATGTGATATTAGGTGTTTCATACGTGGGTTTTTTAGTTCATACCTCTGCCTAAAAGATGTAGATAATATATGTCAACACATTTAAATTAAATAATACTAACACTGTCATTTTCTCACAAATAAATGCGTGAAGATTAGGCTAGCACTCACACTCGTCCGTTCGTGTAAGTACCTGGACAAACCAGGAAAAAATCCAAGTACGAAAAAAAAAATCATGTTGTGAGTAGCAGACAAATCTCTGCTCTTCGAATTGCCAAGGTAATAAAAAGTTCGAAGTGGCGTTGCAGTATTTCGTTCTTTTTTGAACGCTTTTAGTGAGAACTCCTAGAACTGGTCTTTAAAGTGCTTTTCATTTGAGCCGCTCTCTCTTCATTTGGCGAAGTTTGACAGTTATAAACGTTACGCCAGGACGCCGTCTGAAACATGGCGCAGTAGGAAGTAAATCATTCTTTTTGTTTAATGTTTACATTAACCGTAGATGCTGTAAGCAATATTTCTTCCTTTCTTTTTGCGTATGACTGTTTTTTTGGCAGATAAAGATCGACAGCCATGTTCTGTATCGTAGACCACTCTACCTCTGCAAAAGAGTTTCATAAAATTGCTCTTTACCCTCCTCAAATTGTTAAAATAAATTCAAGAAAAACTAAAATTTAAGGTGACTGGGACATTACTCTGGTCATAGGCACTATAATATATATTGAAATCTACAAAAAAGTTCCCAAGATTCGTCCTAAAGAAATAAAATACGAAATACAATTTGAAGTAACTCCCAGAAACCCTAACAGTCCTAAAGCAAAACGCCACAACTTTCATATAATTCATATTTGTCCATATAAACTCCTCATCAAAGTATCGATGACTGAATATGCTAAAAATATATTTCATATCAACATGTACTTCATTGCACTGTACTTCATTTGATACAAACGTACCAGACTATTACACATTTCAAGAAATGTTAATATCAAAAACAGGCGAAAACTGATTCACTCTTTGAATTATAACCCTCGCCAAAAAAAAAATAAAAAAACCTTTAATACAGTTTGTTTACTTGCTGATCCATTTGTTTTTAATTGAAGACGAACTCTTCAATAGCAGTAGTCCTAATTTCCTCCACATAAAAGCCTTTTTTTCTTTCTTTTTTTCGCCGCATGGCGGAGAACTTTGATCTAGACGGACGCTAAAGAGCCAACTAATTATTGAAATTGTGCCGCGTAGTCTACATCTGCCTTGGCTTTAAGAAAAGACTATACACCTAGTCAGGTTCGGTGGCAAGAATTTGTATTACACGATACTGCTAACGAAAACAAACAATCGCCAATTTTTTTTAGAAGATCAAAAGACTGAGAATAAGACCTATGGCGGAGTGGAAATGCTCATAGAACTAACAGAAACGGTGAAGGTTGGTGTCCGGAAACAGCCTTTGAAGAGGACAACCCCCCTCCCCCTCCCCGACCTTTGGCTTGTGCAAAAAAAGTTGCAATAGACCTGCGGAAATTTTACCTTTGCAACTTTTATCAACGTTGTGTCCATTAGTAGGCGGGTACGGAGTCCGGCGTTCAAACGCAGGCCCTGCGCGAGGGGCATATGAAGCTCTTGTTCATTCTGACTGGAGCGACGCAGTGGGTAGAAGAAGAAGGCAGCTAACATTCGCGTCTACTCACCATCAATCCTGTCGGACCTCGGCGCTCTAGTACATGCTCTCATATCCTTATCTCCCGTAAATCTTATTTGTTCATAGGCGGAACTGCAGCACCGCTTAAAGCCGGTACAGTGTGGGTCTAATAAACCCAATTTAATTGAAATGAAGCCCAAGCGTCACGATGTACCAACTGTCGGTGATACATTCAAATATTAGAGCACCGCCTCTTCGTAGATAGCGCAAAACAGGTTAAGGTATTACTTTTGCATAGAAGTATGTTCATCTAATAAGATTTTTGCTACCTCTGTAATAAAACGCACCGCGAAATGTTGAGAATATATTTTTGTTGCTTTAAATTTATTAAATCATTGGCCAAAACGTATGGCCTGGTCACTTAATCACGAAAATCTATGGCTAATGCTAAAACGACACAGGCTGCTTCTCGTTGTCTTCAATTTTAATCGGTTGATGCGTTATGTACGACGAGCCAAACCAATTTTTGTTTGTTTTGTTTTGTTTTGGCCTCCCGAATTCTAAACTCAGGACGTTCCCAGTTTGTTCTGTAACATTGGTATTTATTTAAAAACTGACATTCTGAAAATATTTAAAAACTAAAACTGTACAATCAGAAAAACACAATGCCAGGCAATGTGTTTTTCTTTGCGGCAATAATGCGATACCGTATATATTCGCTTATACCCACTTGTACACAGCATATTTTATTTGACCAACCGAAAACAAACTTGTTGGTGTGCGGAGGCTTTTTCAGTGATCTGACAGATTTAGAAAAATATACCCGAGAAAGCTATACTAACGCAATGTCTGAAGTTGAGTTATTCGTCCAGTTAAACATAACAACGAGAAATAATCGTCATGATCAATTGGTTAATTAACTGAACTTTGTTAATTACCAATCTTGATCTTTGAGAAAAAAATATGATTTTAATCAGAAACTGGTTGAGCGTCATCGGAAAACAACCAACATACGTGCATTTTAGAAATATTTCATACGTATGACATGTGGTGATGCGCTAAAGCTACCGTTCATCCAACACGCAAAAGGCTAAAGACGCGAAAACGCGCCACGTTATTATTTTGTCTCTTAATTATCCGCGTTTGTGCACCCCCTCCCCCCCCAGGACTATGGAGCCGATAGAATACGTAATAACTTTAACTCATCACTCCGTTCCCACATGCGCGAAATTTTTCTATTTTTTACTTATTTATTTGGTTTCGACGACGCTCAGCAAGTTTCTAATAGAAACTATGATTTACAGTATTTCTTTATTTCCAACACTTAAAAAAATTTCTGAAAAAGTAGTTCATTATACGACTTGTCGTAACGATTGTCTTCCTATGTTATGTACCCCTAGCCCTATAACTCGTCTGCACAAAACGCATTAGAGTAACTTTCACTGCTTCTGTCAAAAGAAATTTGTAAAACCTAACAAAAAACAACATATATGTGACTACTTGTTTCTCCCCCTTGATCTTACGAAAGTTTAAAGGAACCATTGGTTAATGTTGAATTGCACTGATATTGCGTTGAACTGAACTTAAAAATATGATAAAATCGTCAGTTTTAAACGCAAAATAGTGTGCGCACGTACTTTTTTTATTTACTTGGGTAAATTAATGCATGAGTATTCGAAATATGTTTCTAGCGAAAAACATTATTTACGGTCGTGGACAATATGAAGAGCCCCAGGCGAGCGCGTCGCCACGAAGACCTCCAGTGCTCTCTGACCGAAAAAAGCTGACATATCATCGAGGCTATTTTGTAAACAACCGGCACTTCAGCGGCTTGTCGAGGTTGTTTTTCTTTATCTTTTTTTACTATTTGGCCGGCGAACGACTGCCGAGCCAACGGCGATAATAGTAGTGCTCGGTAAAATATAATGAAACCGCTTATCGTCTTTTATCCCTATAACGTACATCAAACACACGAAAACTGATCGCCGACACAGTTGTTTCAGCCACGAGTGAGTTTGCCTTTTTTCGCCTAACGCCTCTACACGGCGCTGGAATCAGCATTAACTCAGCAAGTTGCTGGTAAAGCGGGAAATGACGAAAACAACTTCAACAGCCGCTGAAGCCACGATAGTGGTTGATCAGTTTGTCTTTTTTTTGTAGATAGCGCGGGCAGGCTTTGTAATCCACTCACTCGCCTTGACTTTTTCATGTCATCCGCGACTCCAGGAGGGTTGGAGTAGAAAGACCAGCTTGGTTCAAGATGGTAACACGGAGCAAACACCGGCAATGACTGCTTAGGTGAGTGCACGGATACGAATTGGTACCATTTCTTTGTTTATGGAATCAAAAACCTGTTTGGGGAAGACCGATGAAAATGTGTTTCCCCGTGTTGTACTTTCGCTCTTTCGCAATAAACTAATCATAATCCTCCCAGAAATATTTTATGACCGATATAGCCGATTTAAAACACCACACAATCTGCATTCGCGTTATTCTTGTCCCGAGATATAGATTGCCGCTTCTTTTGTACACGTCTGATTGTTGAAATGATAAGTTGGGCATTTTTTTTTGCACTAGCCGTGCGTACCAACACACCGCCCATGAAACTGGTGGAAATGACCGCAGGTCTGACCGAGCCAATTGATGGTATTGCATTGTAAAAGGAACTTCGATTGGCAGTGTTGAAACTGGTACATAAAAACATTCTTAAAAGTTACTATCTCGTTCT
>JAZHYW010051033.1:0-30855 GCA_037355805.1 Ixodes ricinus
TGTGTGGGGACTCTGCGCGTCGCCGCCAGGCCGCACCCTGAGCAGCGCCTGCGCCGCCGCTTCAACGGCAGCCTTGCCGCCACCGTCGCCGCCGCCGCAGCAAGTCTCGTCTCGCTTCTCGGGGCGCCGCCGTCGTCATCTGACCAGCGCACAGGCCTATCGCGTCTTATCACGTCTCGCTTGCGCTTTTTCAAAAGCTTAATTTGGGCTCTAAAAGTTACTTATTCTTTTTTTTTTTTGTTGCTCTTCAAACGAAGATGAATAAGTAAGTTTTCGAGACCATAGGAAGCTTTCGAAAGGCGGGGCACCACGTGACAAATAGGGGCCAGTCACGTGATATATATGGGCCACTTTTTTCCGCGGCGCCCGTGGCCGCGAACTATAGCTCTAAAAAAAATATTTTTCGTTGTACCCGCGTTAGGACTTCTTTCAACCTGGCAACAATTGGATAGCCCGAGCCACGCGCAGGAGCGCGTGGCTCCGGGTACTGTAAGCGCGGAATGGCCATTCCGGGGAATTAGAGTTTGCGATAATTCAATTCCTTTCAGCTCCTAGGAATGGGGATCACTGGGCCCATTCCCACTCTTGAATGGCATGAACGTTCCATTCCATTCTCTACTAATTCCTAAACGTAAAAATTTGCACTTGACAGCTACATTGTGTTGCCGGGCATAAGCACCGTAAAGCTGACATTATCAAACGTATAGACGATTGCAAAAAATGCAAATTGCCTAAAAAGAAAACACCCCAAGAAATCTGCGGCTTTTGGTGTGATATGGCGGGATTTACATCAATAGAAATCGATACATGTGCACTAGAAGTTTCAATTTACATCAAACCTTTATTTTCGCATTGCTTTCAATAGTCGGATGATTTTATTAATGAATTGGCAGTGTTTTAAAAACATACACAAATGTTATATAGAATCATTGTTTCTAGTTACAGTGACTTAAATCAAACAAACCTTATTCAATTCAAAAAAATTTGAAATATGTAATTAAAAACATTATGATATACCGCCAGCCTGAACGTAAGCATGTAAAGGATAGCAAAACATGAAAGCGTTGTTCAAAACAATACACAATTTCGCGCTTAGGCTGCCGAGTCTATTCATGCATTGGCATTTTATTTCCTATACCACTTCCATCTGGTATTCCTTCAGCCTTAAAGGAAAATGTACAAATAAATTTGTGGGTTGGCCTAAATGAAACATGAAGCCGCCCTTCTCCAGTCCAGCGAGGCCACGTAGGATAGACCGCAGTCCGACACCTGCCAAAACCGTCCCCCAAATTTATTAAGATATTCATAATAATTGAAGGACCAGAAAGCTCATGACGGAAAACAATGGTTCCTAGACGTTCTTTGATGTCTTAATTTAGGAAATGTATTGCGAGCATCTGGCTTCCGTGCAAGCGAGAAGCCTCGAAACATTCCTATATCGATTAGCTTAATGGCTTTTTCACAGCGCGTGTACCATTCAAACTCAATTCCGCGAAGTTGTTCTTCTGTTCGCCCTTAAAGCCACAATGCAAGTTGAAGGCATGGGCATTGTCTCATTAATCCGGAAGGAACCGTTACCGATGAATTATTAAGCGCTATTGGAATACGTTTTTAAAACAATGAAGATGCTTCCATCAGAAGTTGAAAAGTATGAAATATATGTTGTGTCTCTCAGTTGTTTTAGTTTAATTTAGAAAACCCAGGTTGGAAAAAAGAACTTCGCAAACTTCTGTATTGAAAACTGAACACGTACCAGAAAATAAATATTATTTAGAAGGTTAATCTTTTTACATCGATATTTGATATGTTGTTTATGTTATATTATTGCTAGGAATAATCAGATAAAAATTAAAATAATTCTACCAAACGACGTACACAAAATATGTATATTAGAACTAGGAAGGTTATCTTCGTTGTAGGTTCAATCTGCAAAATAATTAAACATTAATATGACTGTGAAGTAACTTTCAGATGCCTTCCTTCCATCATTCCTAAAATATAGTATCGTATGTCATAAACAGACATTTCTGCAAGTTCTCATGATTATGGCTATTTTAGAAAAGAAATGAGTTTAGATTCCGTCAAATGTGTATTTCAGCAATTGTGTTTTTTATTTGCGAGCTACCACACAAGATTCAAAGGCGTGAACATTTGTTTTAGCGAAGTAAACTTTCATAAGTTCAATTTCGAAAATCTCACCCCCACGTCAGCTTATATTTATGAAATAATCAGCGTTCAGTTGTATCCGCGCTGTCAAAAAGCGATTAAGCTCGTCCGTATAGGAAATATTTGTGGCTCCGCGCTCGCACGAAAGCCAGAAGTTCGGAGTAGCTTTCTTAAATTAAGACACGAATGAATGAAAGAGCGAATTTAAGAAAGAAACAAGTCTTACCGACCTGAATGTCAAAACAATAACGAGACGTACACATTTATTTCAAACCTTCCAGCCAACCATATTCAATTTGTAAGCATGCAAATTGTTTAACACGTTTTCAGACAAATCTTACATGAGCCCTTCACCTTAGGACGAAACCTAAGATGTTATTAGCCTATGAACTTAACAGATATAGCGGGGTACCTTTTTCATGTATCAGTTCTGCAACTTTTATGTGCTCTTTCGTCATCATATCTCGATGAGAAATGTCTTGGTGTTAGAAATATTAAATTCGTGAATTTATTTATAAAAGATAAATTTGCACAAATCGTCAGTCGTGTAACATACAGTCTTACAGCGGTCATTCGTATAACGGTCGCATAATGGTCAGTGCGTGTAACAATAAATTGTGCCGCGATAAGTCGCAGAACGGGTCAGTGGAATCCACAAAAAAATCTCGTAATCTTTCATTGATATTTAGTATATTATCATGCTACTCCAAGGCCAATTAGGCTTTTGAATGACAGACACAAAATGCCTACTTGCATCAACCCCGAAATAAAAAATGAGAAATAATAGCTTTTCGAATGCGAAAAAACGTTTTACTGTATATGGTTTGCGTGATAAATTTATTTTTCGGTTTGTGTAAAGATACCAAGCTGTTCATCAAAAAGTGGACATGCTCCAAATAAAGTATGTTGTGATTTAAAATCAGTTTAATTACTTTTCGATTAGACAAACTGGCGAAGTTCGATAAGCTTTTGCAAAAGAAGCAGCCCTCGCAATAATACTTTTTCATCTATGCAAGAAGTTGGAGTCTAAACGTTTTATGCATGTTATTATAAATATTATTATTGCAAAGAAAACAAAATATTTATAATAAGCAGAAAAAAATAAATCCGTAAAATAGCTATTTCTACTTTTATCTGGAGCGCGTTCTGCAATAATTAATGTTAACGATAAAAATAAACATCTGGGAGCTCGGCTGTGTTTTCTGTGAAAATAGCAAATGAATTACTCTTTGATTAACATAGGATAGTAAACTAGAGTCAATGTCGACAATTTGCGTTTTCATGCACCTCATTGTTTAATATACGGGAGACTGGCCTTTTATAGATTCATTTTCTTCGTTGTCGATTTGATATTATTGCGAGCAATATTCAGCGAATTATTATAAATGGTACCAAAAGACGTTCTCAAAAAATGGACAACACTACTGCTACGGTTATCTTTCTTGCACAGTTTTATTCTTTGCCGATGTAATATTATTGCGAGCGATAATCAGCGAAAATTGCAACGAAGCTACCACCCAAGTAGCACAATACCCTGGCTCTAGCTCGCGCCAGGTTGGGCAGCCAAGGAAACTTTCCTTGGGCCATGCTTGTTTTGCACCAAGGCTTCAGCTAGAGCCAACCTGGCATGCCAAGATTGGCAGTAAGCTGCAATTCCCCGTCTAGCCAATCTGGGCTCCATCCTGTAAATACAGCCTGGGCCAGGGTGGCTGTTTCCGGGTCAGCCAATCCTGGATATACGGGGTAAATACAGCCCAGGCCAGGTGGCTGCTTCCGGGTCAGCCAATCCCGACGTAGCACGAGAATGTTCTGAGAACATTCCGGGGATGTTCAAAAGAACATAAGCAACATTCTTGGAATGTTGCAAATTTACGTAAGAACATTCTATCAATGTTGTCAGAATGTGGTGCAGGCACTTATCGCTACATTCGGGGAATGTTTTCAAGGAGATAGCCTTAGAACGTTCTGAGAACGACAAAGAACGACATTCAAATATCCTAACAAGGTTCTAACAACGTTTTGAAAACATCCAAAGAACATCTGCAACTTTCTTTAAATGTTGCAAAGTTGTGCAGGGACATCCTTTCAATCTCCTCGGGATGTGGCGTGGGTACATCCCTACATTCAGGGAACATTTTCTGAGGGTTATTTGCAAAGATTCTACAATTACGGTTTGCTTCGGAGCACCAATGAGCCGTACTACATATATGGATATGGTAAAGATCCTCACAGGGCGATCAATAGTTTTTAATCAAAGATATGTCTAGAAGGCGCAGGCACAAGATTCCCGCTTTCCCAGCGCACCAGCCTGAGCATGTACTAACTGTACTCCTACCTGTCAACTTCTTTCATTCAACATGTACCGCATACATAACCGATTACTCACTCCGAGCTTAAGAACAGATAGACATGGCATCCCACACGCAACTGCAGGATATACCTTTTCGTTTTAAAGTAATAACCCCACCCACATGCTAAAAATCGGGTCTATTCGAAACTGCACCTCTACATACCCAGTGAGTGGCAAGTTCGTTATCAAGTTTTGAAAACCATTGCTTTTCTTCTACACCTTATATCACATTCCTCGGTAGACTCGTATAAGATAAAACTGATCTCTTATGCTAAGTTTCCAGAAACTCCCTTTAATTTGCAAATTTTTGGCACAAAGTGGCATATAGTGGATGGTGTTTCGAACCACAGATTGCGTGAGAGCTCCGTAAAGTTGGCTTCACCTGCGAAAATTCTAGGAATGTTCGCAAGCGACGTTCCAAGAATGTTGCTCATATGAATGTTCGAAGGCGAATGTTCCGAGAACATTGTGCATACGAATGTTCGCCAACGAATGTTCCTAGAATGTTGAGAAGCTTACCTTGTAGGGAATGTTCGCATAAGAACGTTCCTAGAACGTTCTGAATGGTGTTTTAACGTTCCTTCAACATTCAGAACAGCCAGGGAATGTTCGCTCGACATTGGCTCTGGCTATATGGGTAAAAAGAACTCGGACCAGGGTGGCTCTTCACGGGCGAGCCAGTCTTGGTGATGATAATGTTGCAGTATGTGTTTTTCTACTTTTCTATTGAAGGAACAAATATGCGGTCTGGCAACATGGCCGAACGCTGGCTGTTTCTTGTATTGGTTGGGCCAGGGAATCTCAGTGAATCCCCAGGGAAGCACACATCCTGGCAGTGGCCTGTCTATCTCAGCCGGCCCTGGCCGGGAAAATGCGAGCTCCAGCCAAGGAAACGCGCTTCCTGGCAGTGGTCTGTCTATATCGGCCGGCCCTGGCCGGGAAAATGCGAGCTCCAGCCAAGGAAACGCACTTCCTGGCAGTGGTCTGTCTATATCGGCCGGCCCTGGCCGGGAAAATGCGAGCTCCAGCCAAGGAAGCCCTTCCCTGGCTGTAGCATGGAAACCTTGGGCCAGGAAATACAATGAAGTGCCGGGCTGGCGGACGATCGTATTCCTTGGGCGATGCTGGGCCCGCTTACTACAATCAAGCGCCAATATTGGCCCAAGCTGGCCCAAGAAAGTGTGCTACCTGGGAGCAGAAGACAACAAACAGAAAGCCACCGGTGCTCAGAAGGTTATCTTTGTTTTCCACATATTTGATTCGTTGCTGATAAGATAATAGTGGGAGCGATAATAAGCAAACAATGATGAAAGCTACCAAACCATCCTAAAGAGATGGGGAAATATATTCAGAAGTGTATTGCTTTTGCACATATTTTTTCCTCGTCGCGAATGCAATCTTATTGCGAGCGATAATCAGCGAAAAATGTTCAATGCTACCACACGACGCAAGTAAAGAAGTCACAAATTATTTAGACTATTTTTTACAGATTTTTTTATTATTTTATAATATACAGTGGCCCAATTTTTTAATAATATCAAGCCAGCGTCGACCGCCGGGACGGCCAGCGCTCTGCCGCGGAGGCGTGCGGCGAAACGAGGGAGATTAAGCGCGTGCGCACAAAGCCCTTTCTGGTGGGAGCGTCGTCTGCTAGGCTATTCCGTTGAACGCACAGAGCCCCTGCTCCGTAGCAAAGGAGGGCAGGGTATGGGCAGGCTTTGCAGTGTCTGAAGTGCATCGCCTATACGCCCCTCCTTTCGGAATGCGTTCACAATCCTATTGACGGTTGCCTGTATAACCCCGACTGTTGTTGCTATATCCCTTTGCGTCATGCCGCCCATCGAATTTCTCACAACACGATCCCGTGTTTCCGTAGGCACTCGAGGAGGGCATAAAAATTGCGCGCGCCCGCTTGTCAAAAGAATGTGACTATAACCAGCTACATAGGCTATACATTGTTTCATCCTACGATGGACTAAGGGCCAAAGCTACGGACCTCCAGGCCCAATCACGTTCAACGCAAATATGACACGCCATTGACTAGGGGAGTACGAATAATGCTCCGAACACAAAAGTGCTGCATCATTTCTATAGCTTCGACTCTGCAAAGAGCCTGTATGTTCCTGTATGTTTTTTTTGCAAAGGAAAATTGTTGAGTCACTTAGTGCTGTTCGATTGGAACCACTGTCCGCCCATCCCAATGAATGATCCGGGACGCGGGCACCGATACGTGCATCGAAGCGACGCAATTTCTATGTGGCTCGGGATTGGATCTGGCGGTCCGTATTTTTCGGCCGTTTAGTCCATCGTAGGGTGAGACACAAGTATAGATGACGACAGCAACAACGCAGTTGACAATTCATAACAACAAGTGGAAACCCTGTCTATACTCCGTTTTGCTTTGCGTTGTACCGCAGCCGACGCTACGAGCGATCTTGACCAGTCCGTCGCTAAAGTGTGTCACGTGGCGGGTGCAAGTTACAACTGCACGTGAAAGCACGATGTCACGCTACAGGGTGAAAGCACCGGATTGGTTTGATGGCGGTATATAGTGTAATGCATCGCTGCATTCAGTTTGTCCCGTCACCGTATTTTTTTCATTTTTGTTGGTGTCCACAAAAGTAAACGCAAACATGAAATAAAAAAAAGTAAATTAAAACTCGAGATGACGCGCGGTTTATGCCACGTCTGAAGCAGTACCGAAAAAAGTATAGGCACAAAGCAAGCGCTGTTCAGAGCCTTTGCTTAAAGGCGGTTAGCTATGCCCGCAGATAATGAACAGGGGCTGTGTGCGGTCAACGGAATAGCTCCTAGCAGACGACGCTCGCAATGAGAAGAGCTTTGTGCGCACGCGCCTCATTTCTCCGTGACGCCGCATTTCTCCGCAGCACAGCACTGGCCGTCCCGGCTTTTCGACGCTCGCTTGATATTATTAAAAAATTGGGCCACTGTACCTTTATTGCGACTGATAACCAGCGAACAAAATGGTCAAAGCTATCAAAAAGATGAAACTGAAATATTTCTAATAGCATTCAGATGGTGATTCTTTGACATATATTTTGTTATATAATGTATTATTAGTATTGCGAGTGATAACTCAGCAAAAATGATCCAAGGTGCTGAAAGACATACTGATAGTTGGCCAAGAAGAATACTCAGTAGGTCATCTTTGTTTTTAGACATTTTTTTGCGTTGCTGATGTAATATTTTTAAAAGCAAGGATAAACAAAAAGTTCTAAAATGTTTCAAAAGTCACTTTGGAATATAGCCTATAGTATTCACACGGTTATTTTTTACACGTATTTTTATATTGTTTCTGATGTAATATATAGCGAGTAATATTCAACAAAGCTGATCAAAACCACCAAAATGCATACTGAATCCTAGCAACACCCTTCCCCGGCTCTTACTTCGGCTAGTTGGCTCTTACTTGGGCAAATTTTGCTCAAGCCTGTTGACCGCCAACGTGGAAGTCTATCTCCAGCTCTGCTGCACAGGCTTTTGGTCACTCGCAGTCTGCCTCATAATTTCGTCTCCTACTCAAACATCCAAAAAAAAAAAACGAGTTTCAAGTTTTTATTACGTTTACCCTGGTGGCGGAGCACGGTTTTTATTCTTACATAAATAGTGAAATAAGCAGGGTGGAAAATAAAAATTACAGATGGTCTAAATTGTGATTTAAATCAAAACTTACCATAATGATTTTAATCACGCCTTCCTCGCATGAATAATCGCCAAAATAGCTTTTATTTGCGGTTCGTTTTTCATTTATTGTTTGCCATCTGTTTGTTTTTTATTTATATTAAATAATTCTCAAGTAAGGAATACACTAGAATACTTATCATGAAATAGAGGAGGTGCTCTTCTCTACAAATCAGATCGTTGAACTTTCTTTTTACCTTCGACTTCATTCGTGAGATACCTAATGTCACATTGCAATCAAATCAGAACTTGAAGTAAAAGGGAAAATTAAAACAATATAAATAAGTGGGTTTCAAATGCAAATCAGGACGTGACAAATAAATGAAAACGCATTTTTTTCCACTACCTATATATCAGAGCAGCTTTTGACCTGATATCACGGGATTAGTTTATGCAATATACTCTATAAGTATAAAGTTACATTAAAACATCATGTCGCATTGCTTTCAACAATCGGACGAATATTTTAAGGAATCCGGCCATGTTTAACAAACATATACAGGTGTGATATAGAATATTATTTTTCTAGCTACAGTGATTTAAGTCAAGCACGCCTTATTTAATTCACACAAATTTGAAATTTGTAATTAAAAATATGATATATTGCCAGCCTGAATGTAAGCATGCAAAGGATAGAAAAACATTAAACCATTTTTCAAAACAAGTAAACAATTTTGCGCTTAGGCTGTGAAGTCTATTCTTAACTTTTAATTTTATTTCTGTTCCCATTTCCACCTGGAATTCCTCCTTCCTGCAAAGGCAAGTATTCGAAATAAATTTGTGGGTTGGCATAAATGAAACATCAAGCCACCCTTCTCCAGTACAGCGACGCCACGTAGACTAGCCCGCAATCCGACGCCTGCCAAAGCCCTGCCCAAACTTATGAAAATACTCAGTAGAATTGAAGGACGGGAAATGCTCATAACGGAAAACAATGGTTCCTAGATGTTCCTCTGTGTCTTAAACTCCTAACATCTAAATTTCGTGCAAGCGAGGAGCCACGAAAGTTTTCTATGCAAGACGAGCTGAATCGCTTTTTCACAGCGCGTGTACCACTCAAATTCAATTCCGTAAAATTATTCTGTTCGTCCTTAGAACCAGAGGGTCAAGTTAGCAAACATGGGCATTGTCTCGTATGATCATTAGAGGAACTGTTAACGATGAACTATTAGGCGCTATTGTAAAGCGTACTTTAATACAATAAGGATGCTTCTTTCTGGAGTTGAAAAGTTTGAAATATATGTAGTGTCTCTCATCAGTTTTAGTTCAATTTTCAAAACCAAGGTTTAAAAAACAAAAAGATCTCTCGCGACATCTCTTGTGACAATTTGATCACGTACCAAAAAAATAAATAGTATTTAGAATGTTATTCTTTTTACATAAATATGCTCATTTGTTTTGATGTTATAATTATTGCGAGAGATAACCGGCCAAAAATATAAAAATATGCCGAAAGGCATATCAAAAAGATGTCTAACATTACTTCGAAGGTTATCTTTGTTCTTCGGGTTCGTTCTACCAAAAAAGTTAAAAATGAATATAAATGTCAAGTAACTTTCAAATGCCTTCCTCCCATAATTCAACAATACCAGTCCCATGACCCGTATTCAACACCTCTACAATACCCTCAGGGGCAGATATTGATGTTTTAACCCAGATTTCGTAGCTTTTAAGACTTTTGTAACTAACCTGTGAACATTTTGTTGTGCATCATTACCAAGGCGTCAAGCTGTTCATGAGCACAGAAAATATACAAATGAATGAATGAATGAATGAATGAGTGAATGAATGAATTCCTAAAATACTGTTTGTATACCATAGCGTCAGGATGTCCTAAAGCAAATATTCGCAAGCTTCATAATTAAAGACTATTTCAGAAAAATTAGTTTTGATTGCTAGATATGTGTAATTGCAGCATTTCTTTTTATCTGCGAACCGCCACACAGTATTCGATGGCGTGAACCTTTGTTTTAGCGCAGTAAACTTTTATAAGTTTTATTCCAAAAATCGTACACCGACGTCAGCACCAATTTATGATATAATCTCATCGTCCAGTGTAGTTAAAGTTTTTTTAAATATATATTTTAGGAATTTTAAAAAGAAGCAAGTCTTACCGACCTGAATGTCAGAGGAATAACGAGATATACAAATTTATTTAAGACATTCTTCTAACCATATTCAGCAGACTATTTGCTATATTACCCTAAGCATCATGAGAATGCAGGTTGTGTTCCCCGCACCACACGCGCACGCTTCCTTGTATAAAATATTCAAAGTAGAAAATAACCAAAATAAAGTGTTGACGAACGCGCGTGCAGAGATTCCATTTGTTTTACAGGTATTTGCTTTAGAAAAGTTACTGCTGCTGAGGCCAGCGCGTGCGGCGAGTGGTTCTCTCAATCCCTGCGTTCTCCTTGATGCTGCGGGTAATATAGCAAAAGGTCTATTTGTAAGCATGCAGACTGTTAGCACGTTTTTAGGAACGTCTTACAAGGGTCACTCAAATGGCTCAAAACCAAAAAGATTATTAGCCTATGGATATAATAGATATAACATGCGTACCTTTCTGATGTGTCAGGTGTGTAACGAAACTCAGATGTGCTCCTCTTTCATAATATCTCGATGAGAAGTACATTGGTGTTAGAATTATTATATTCGATCTGTGAATTTCTTTATAAAGGAAATATTTGCCCGAAATGTCTGTTGTGTAACGGTCAGTCGTACAGCGGCCATTCGTATAACGGTCGCGCAACGGTCAGTTGCGTAACGATGAGTTGTGCAGCGATAAATCGCAGCACGGGTCAGTCGCATCCGCTGAATGTTGTTTTTTAATATTTCGTTAATATTCACTGTATAATGATGCCAGTTTATGGCCAATTAGATTTTCGAATGACAGGCACAAAATGTACTATCCATGCCACCTGCATCCCCGCCCCTGTAAAATTAATGCCGTCGGCATGCGGAAAACGTCCTTACTGTATATTCTTTAGTGATAAATTTATATTTAGGTTTGTGTAAAGATACTTAAGTTCTTATCAAAAAGGAAAACATGATTCCCCAAAAATATATATTTTGCTTTAAGATCAGTTGAATTACTTTTCAAATAGACCAGCTAGCGCACTTCAAAAAACTTTTGCAAAGGAAGCCGCCCTCGCAAGAACACTTTGTAATCTAAGCAAAAAGTTCAAGTTTATACGTTTTATGTTTATTCTTTTAAATGTTATTATTGCGAAATAAAAACAAAATACAATCTTGTAAGTATTAAAAAAATAAGGCGGAAAATAGCCGTCACTAACTTTATCTTAAGTACGTTCTACAATATGTGTTGTGATCGATATAAATAACCTTCTGGAAGCTCGGCTCTGCTTTCTATGAAAATAACAAATGAATTACATATTGAACACCAATAAGATAGTAAACTACAATCAATGCAAACAATATAACTTTTCATGAGCTTCAAGGTTAAATCTTGTGGAGACTGACCTTTTAAAAAAATAATATTTGTTTTTAATATGATAACATTGTGAGCGATAATCAGCGAAATAGTATAAAAGGTAGGACGTTCCGACAAAAAGGCCAACAGTACTACAAAGGCTGGATTTTTTTACAGTTCTATTCGTTGCCCATGTAACATTATTGCGAACGATAATCAGGGAAAATTTAAAGTAAGCTACTAGCAGATACCAAAACGAAAGCCAAAAACAGTACTCAAAATGTTATTCTTATTTTACGCGCACTTTTTTCGTTGCTGGTGGAATAATAAGTCTGAGCGATAATAAGCAAACAACTGTGAAAGCTACCGAAACGTGCCAAAAAGATGGTGAAATATGTTCAGAAGTATTATTTCCTATACACATATTTCTTCTCGTCGGTAATGTAATCTTATTGCGAGCGATAATCAGAAAAAGTGTTCAAAGCTACCAAAAGACGTACTGAAAGATGGGCGACATTACCCACAGGCATATTTGTGCATATATTTGTTTTGTTCGTTATTAATGTAATATTATTAAGAAATTGGTGAAATATTATCAAAGCTACCGAAATGCGTAAGCAAAGATGCCAAACAATATTCAAGTTATTTTTACACAAATTTTTTTATTTGTTTTTGATGTAGCATATTGCGACTGATAATTGTCAAAAAATGGTCAAAGCTAACAAAAGACGAACTGAAAAATTTCGAAACGCATTCAGATGGTACTTTTTTACTAATATATTTTGTTATTTTATGTATTGCTATTAATATTGCTAGCAATGATCAGCAAAAATGATCGAAGCTGCCGAAAGACGTACTGATATATGGCCCTGAGTACTCAAAAGTTTAACTTTGCTATGCACATTTTTATGCGTTGCTGATGTACTATTATTGCGAGCGAGGATAAACGAAAAATTATAAAAGGTTTCAAAAGGCACACCGAAAGATGGCTAACAGTTCTCAGAAGTTTACTTTTTACATATATTTTTTAATTATGTTGTTGTGAGCGATAATCAACGTAAAAATACTAACGCCGCTATACGAGGTACTAAATTATGTCCCATAATATTCAGAGTGTTATTTTTCCACATATTTATTTTGTTCCTGGTGAAATATTATGGCGAGTGATAATCAACAAAAATAGTTAAAACTACCAAAAGAAGTACTGATTTGAGGAACAGTATGTAAACATTATTTTATTTACATTATATTTTATTTAATGTTGATATACTATTACTGAGAGTGACGTTCAGTGTAAAAAATAAAAAAAGCTATCAAAACACGTACTGAAGAAAGGCCAAAAGTATTCAAACGGATATTTTTCACACACAACATTTATATATATATGTAGGGTGGCTCAAGTCACCAGGCTCTATCTAAAATGGACCGTAAGAATCGACGCCTGCATGTAGCAGTCTAAACTTTTCGTCAAAGGTGTATTTTACAGGTCGGTTTTTTCTTGTTAAATTCACAAAGCGTAGCTCTCTTTCTGTAAAAAATGAGGCCAAGAAACTTGACCAGGGTCTACGGCGGGCAGCAACGCAGACGACAGGGGTCCAGTAGCGGGGTATGTTTGGCGTTCGTATTGATAGATGGGGCTACCTCCTTATCGCGACGGCTCGCGACAACTGTGGTTTATTAAAATGAACATAATCTTTTTTGAAATGTACCTTCGGTTAAAAAATAAATGCGGACAGTAAATGCAAAGCTTAAAGTAAAAAAATCGCGTCTGCATAACGGCGGCGTTTTTGATGCCAACGGATTTCGTCTGCGTGTCGTCTGCTACCTTCACTGATCTCAATGGCAATTGCTGGATCGCGTTTGCCCGCTCCAGGGCGGGAAAGGTGCCGCCGCTTCCCATGCAACCTCCTCAGAATTTACGGCTCTCCATGCTGGCCGCCATGAGAAAACTCGGTACCAGTGTTGCTGCATCTGTAGGTCATCTTTAAGTTAAAGCTGACGGAGAAAATCTGGCCACGGCGCAACACCGATGTACGCTGGAAGCTAGAGCCGGTTTGCTTTCGTTGTTTTTGTTTGGTCGGAGCAAATCTGGCAACAACGCACGTTCAACATAGCGCCGGTATTGTTTAGGTTCGACGGGATGCGAGAAGCTCGGCGTACAACTCGGCGGTTTGCGAGCACATGTTGCGAAGACGTGACCGGAGAAGTGCCCCTGTGATGTTCCCGTAAGACGGAAAGTATCATTCGTAATCGTCGTGTGTGCCTTGAAAGCGAAGGGAATCGCAGGGTCCACGAGTGCGCAACCACAAGCCAAGGTTCACGACAGCGCTCCGTTGACTTCGGCGATCTCGTTCTGTTTGGTGCAACACGGCGATGCGACAAAGAGCTGAAACATTCGTGGTGTGTGGTGTGGTGCTTGGAGGTAGAAAGCCACAGTAACGCGGAGCGCAAATCGGTTGTTGTGGGGTTGAGGTTAAGTTCAACGGGTTCAGTCCCGTCGTCGTCAGCTGATCCAGTCCAGCTGGGGCGAGCGTCTTTAAAAGTAAATCTTCCTTCGTTCCGTTTCGAAATGTGGAAGATTCCCGACGCATACCGTAAGTAAAAAGCTGCGGGCGTTTTCAACAAAATTACGTCGCGTTTCATTTGAACAATGGACTCCGGATTGTTGTCCCAAATCTGCCGTTTTTATGCTTCGTGTTGTTGGACTGCGTTTCCACAGCGACGTGTTTGCGCGACGCACACCGCTCGAGTTGATGATTCGGTCCTGCAAACGACCGGTTATACAGAATTTCAGGAAACAAGTCACCACCGATATTTTCCTGTAAATCTCGTGTGAGTTGCGCTCATCACAGTGGCGTCACAAGGGGGGGGGGGGGGGCCGGGCGGACCGCCCCGGGTGCAGAGCTCAGGGGGGGGGTGTCGCGGCGGGCCACGAGGGTGGGTGGGTGGGGGGTCGCGGCGGGCCGCGCGAGAGCGGGGGTGCGGTGGGGTGGGGAGGGGGGGGGAGTCGCAGTGGGCCACGCGAGAGGGGGGGGGGTCGCGGCGGGCTACCGCCCCGGGTCAAGCCCGGGTGCCGGTGACCCTCGTGACGCCACTGGCTCATCATGCGGTGTGAATAAATTTGGGCAAGATTTCCTACCTGCCCACAGATGCATGAACTGAGACCATTTTTTACGTAGTAAACGCAGTGCTTTTTCTTTATTTTGGGAAGAGGCGTTGGTGCATTGATTATGGTACAATTACTTGAAAGTTCAGAAATTGGGGAGAGCGAGCAAGCTTTCCCAACTTTGTCTCTTTCCTCTCTGGCATTGCCCCTATTTTCAAGTTTCAGTAGACATACCTACTTGCAGGTACAAACTGCTCTAAAGCAGGTAAAAGTCTGGGAAGTCAGGGCGGTGCGGACTCCGTGTTACGCGCTTTTCGCAAGGTGATTGGGGAAGTGCTTTTGCGAGGTATGCGGAATATGCAGACAATTTTGTTATGCCCGTCGTTTGCGTCTCTCCAGCATTTCATTTAATTTATTTCGGCCCAGGAGAAGAGTCAGGAGAGACGGGGGTGCGGCAGATGGGCCGAAGGCCCATACCGGATGGCCTGCAACACCCAAACTACATACAAAAAAAAGGGGGGGGGAGGAATAAGATGATATACAAAGGCGCAGTCACAAGCCAAGATTTGCGATAACAGTGCGTTTGCTCGGGTGGGCCGTGTGGTTTTATTTTACCCTGCTCTCTGCAACACAGTGTCATGACGAAGAGCTGGAACGTTCACGGTTTGTGCTGGGCTCACGGGGATCACGGTCTCCGAAACCGAAACCAGATCAGCGAGATAACTGCCTTGCGTACTCCGAAATGACGGAAGCAATAAGTTGACGAAAGCCCGTTTTTAGGGTTTCGAACCTAGTAAACAAGACAAATATAATTAAACTTCGTTGTTTGTATGCAGGCGGACTTATGTAACACAACAATACATTCTCTTTCCCAAACGAAAAGAAAGTAACACTCAGTCCGCCGTATATGGCAGCAACTTCTTCGCTGCAAAACCTATGCTGGCAACGTAAGCGGTTTTCTAATGGCCGCCACCGCGGTGAGCCGCATTCCCTTTCCCTCTTCTCCCCCCCCCTAGCCCGCTCCGCGAATGCGGCCACTGGCGGCCATCTTTTTGGTAGAGTTATATTACCTCTAGCCAAGGTACAGCTGCTGCAGCCACTATCATCCATCCATGGCAGACAGCGTTGTGGCAGTTTTGGCGGCAGGCTGCCATCAAAATAGCGTGGGTGATAATTCGCGCTTGATTGAAATTGTTTGACGAAACATAGTTTTGAAACCCTGCGTGAACGGTAGCCCGATCTTTGAGGACCCGGTGAAAGTTTCACGAAATCACAGCACCGGGGAAAAGCAGCACAGCACGCATCGAAAGTCGCATCGAAAGAAGCATCCAAAGCAGACGCCGGTACGGAGTCTGCTTTCGATGCGAGCTGCGCTGCTTTCTCCCGGTGCTGCGCTTTCGTAGAACTTTCGCCGGGTCCTCAAAGATGAGGCTACCGTTCACGCCGGGTTTCAAGAATCTGCTTCGTCGAACAACTTCAATCAAGCACGAAATATCACCCACGGTACAGTGTACTAGATCTACGGCTATTTTATGGCAGCCTGCCGCCATTGCGCTGTCCGCCATATTACTATGATGGCTAGAGATGATATAACTCTACCAAAGATGGCCGACCGTGGCCGCATTCCCGTCCATAGGCGGAGCTGGTCAAACGCGATCCAGCAAATAGACATAGAGATCAGTGGCTACCTTTCGATAGTCGGCTGCACATTCAGAACGCTGCTCCCGACGCCATCTATCAATACGAACGCCAAACACACCCCGGGACTGGACTTGGTCGTCTGAGTCGCCGCCCGCCGTAGACCCTGGCAAGTTTCTTGGCCCTATTTTTTACTAAAAGAAAACTACGCTTTGTAATTTTACAAGAAAAAAACGACCTGTGAAATACACATTTGACGAAAAGTTATAGATGGCTACGTGCAGGCGTCGATTTTTACGGTCCATTCTAGATCGAGCTTGGTGACTGGAACCACCCTATATATATAAAAGTATTCCGAGAGATAATCAGCGAAATATTATAAGCTGCCAAAGATATATGACAGATGGCCAGCACTGTTCAGAACAGTTTTTGTATTTTCTCTTATATATTTTTTGTTTGTTTCCAAACGTATGATTGTGAACGGTGCAGCGAAAAAGTATAAAACGTCCCCAGCTTCCTTGTCCATGATCGCTTTGCGCCCTCCCTCGTCTGCTCTCCGTAAAACGCTATAAATGATTAATTCCGGTCGAAAAACTGCGTATATCGTAATATTCCACGGGATACAAATAGACAGCGCCTAAAGTCTCCCGTAAGTTGCGGGGAGTCTTACAAACTGTGGAAAGAATAGCGCGGGAAGGGGGGGGCACATTAGAGGCACACAAAACCGACTCAATTAAAACATGTGCGGAACCCGGCATGTTTCTCGAGTAACAAAACCGACCAACAATTTAGATTCCGAATATTATTCTCGTCAACAATTATAGTGTTTCTGAAACATCCGCTATTTTGTTCCACACGAAATCGACATGGCTACTCACAATATAGTTTTAATATCTCTGGAGTTGACAACTCAAGAAATCTTGAATTGGGGAAATCCCAACATTTCTGATTACAAGATGGATCACTTATGATTGTGTTTTCACAAACACCAGAGCTTTGTAGAGGGGACTCTGACCACCCTTCAATATTGGCAGTGGTCCGAGACCCCCAAAATCCTCCTAACTGCCAAAAGACCAATAATTAAAATAATCAATATAAACATTACTATTACCATTAATACTTTTTTTCCTCAGGATCTTCTCCTTTATAAGCCCCTGGAAGGTTACCTTTTCCGGGCATACATGGGGGTCACATTGTTGATAGCCATGTGGTGATTCTCAGATTATGACGATAATTAAATGCTCCCACAAATTGGACGCGAAAACTGCGTGAGCACTTGATTTGGATTTGTGACAATCAAAGCCTCGGCGGACATTCGGGTAATTGTTCGCTGTTCAATCGCTTCAATGACGGAAATTGCCGAACCCAAACAATGTGCGGATCTCAGCACGTGCACTCTGCTTTGTGAACCCCAGCGCGAAGGACACTGGGGGGGGGGGGGGGGTATGATGGACGCTGGCGGCTTATAATCAGCATCAGAATATGGCCATGTTCCAAAATTTATTTGATCTTACTCCGGGGTAAGGGTTTTTTACCCTTGCGTTCGAAACTCTACTCGTGTCAAGCGTTGCTCTATTTGTGTTTTCACGTGACACGATCCGCAAGATTAACACGGCTACATTATGGTAAGATTTAGAACACAGCCTATGTGGCCGCTTGTTCTGGCTCTGAGTTAAGGGTGTGAAGCCTGTTGGTTTTTCTGTAATTCCTTCCGCAACTGCCATTTCGTAAAAAAAAAAAATCGAATGCGCGCATTTGATTTGGGCCAAAATATTGGCTTTTCTCTGGGAGTTTATGGCCTTGAAAAGCCCGAAGAAGCCAAAGTAGAGCCAAACCTGATCTTCCTTGGCAAGAGTCTGAGTATTTTGCCCCTAATTCGCCAAACTACTGCCAAACGTAGGCTTCACTGCCTGGTAGTTCGGCTGTCATCTGGCATCTTTGGGTCTAAATCGCCTAACAAATGCCAGAGTTAGGCTTACTGCCCGGTTGTTCGGCTGATATTTGGCATTTTTAGGCCAAAATCGCCAAACAAATGCCAAAGTTAGGCTTCACTTTTTGATAGTTCGGCTGTCATCTGGCACCTTCAAGCCAAAATCGGCACAGATGTGCCTGAGTTAGGCTTACTGCTTTGTAGTTCGGCTGACATCTGGCATCTTTGGGCCCAAGTCGCCAAACAAGTAACAAAATTAGGCGTCGCTTCCTGATAGTTCGGCTGTCATCTGGCCGCTACGGGCCAAAGTCGCGAAACAAGTGCCAGAACTAGGCTTACTGCCTTGCAGTTCAGCTGATGAGGTATTGGATGTACGCGGGTGGTCTGCAACTTAATTAAAGAGAAATCAAGTTTTATTCTGCTCGCAACCTCTGATCATATTTTCGGTGTTTCTTGATTTCTTCAGGCAAAAGGTGGGCTGAATGTTTTGCCGCGGCTGGACCAGGCTTTGCAAACGCAGATTTCGCCGGATTGTTGTGTTCGCGCGTATGTACACACGCCAATATCGGGACGCGCAGTGAGATTGGTTTGACAATGCAGAAACTGCTGCCGTCGAGCAAGCGCTGCGCGAGACTGATGTGCGCACGTCTCCTCAACAGATATCATTATGAGGCGGCGCATTGCAAAAGCGATCCTAGCTCTGTGCGTGTCTTGCATTGTGAGTGAGCACTGTCAAATCCTAGCGATATCAAAAAGCGAAAGCGACAGTAGCTCTGTGGTATTGCGCCCGCTTCACATTCCGGGGAACTAAGACAAAATCCTAATGGGGACGATTTTTTTTTAGTTAATTTGAGGCATTTGACAGCTTCAACACAGTTACTCCTTTCCCTCGCAGTCTTTCACTCCTCTACGAGCGGTTAAAAACATTCGAAACGTAAATAATATAGTATTTGGTGTATGGAAAGTTTGTCTTTTTATTATTTTCTATGTTGGGCAGTTTTTGTCGGGCACCTTTTCTCTGGCGTCTCCCTTTTTTCAAAACTTTCGAGCGTGCGGGTTATTGACCGCAGAACAATCATCTTCGCAGATATTCATGAGCAGAAAGAACAAAGCATTAGTTATTTATCGCTGCTTTTGAGGGTAAAAGCGCTAAAAACAACGAACAAGTAAAAGAAACGAACAACACAGAGCGCTACTTGCAGCAAGTAGCGCTCTGTGTTCGTTGTGTTTCTTTTACTTGTCACGTTGTTTTTAGCGCTTTTACCCTCAAAAACATGGATCACCAACTAGCCCAAGTGCATACCCTTCTACAGTTATTTATCGCAATCGAACTATGTTACGTGTGCCTTCAATTGTTTTGATCTGGTGCATGCACAAGGAGTTACTGATCCACTGTTACTGCGTTGTTCTTCCCACCTCTCTTGGTTTTCCAGATGTCCTTAGTTCGTTTGACACGTATATCTCCCATGCTGAAAAGCGCCAACGCCGTGTTCGCGCTAACAGTGTTCGACAATGCACATAAATGCATGTATGAAGCTGTTTTGGCACTGTGTTTAATGGAATGAATTTCAAAAAAAACGCCGTAACTTACGAATTTTGTAGTCTGCGTGACTGAGAAACGTTCCAATCTGCGTAGTACGTGTGAATTATTTCAGATATTTGCTATTATAATCAAGCGTAGAGAGAAAATGCACTTACTTTTTCTTGTACAAATACATTACTGTAATCAAATTTCAGACTGGTTGCTGTCTGCTTCAATTTGCAACAGCACGCTAACGCCATTTGAACCTGTGGCGTACATTATAATAACTCTATGGTGGGGACACCAAGCTTGATAAAGCACCGCCTATAGTTCGATCTCCTGTGGGGTCCATAGAGTTATTATAATGTGCGCTAAATGTTCAACTGGCGCCAGTGTCTATTCCACTTCCTGGAGGCGAATTGAAGCAGACAACCAGTCTACTTTTGCTGTGCTCCTGTGCATTCCTATGAGAAAACGCGCGTGCATTTTGTCTCTTCGCCGGGAAATGACATAAAAAAACGTTTGTTATTTGGGTCGTACTGAATAGTATGTACCTTTAATTACATTGTAAAACTGTAATTGCTTTGGTTACTGCATTTTTTTTACCAGTAAACGATGCTAAAATTCGCAATATTTAAGAACCAAACCTCAGTTCCAAAGCAGGTATGTAAAAACGAGCGAAGATTCGAAGCAAAATAACATTCGAAAGAAATGTAAGAGTGTGTTCAAGGTTCGTCAGCATCCCGGTGGCGCTTATACATTGATAATAATCCCGTCTTGTCACTATATGAAAATGACCCCGTCGTACGCCTCTACGAGCGGTTAAAACATTCGAAAATAAATAATACAGTATGTAGTATATGAAAAGTTTGTCCTTATTATTTTCAATGTCGGGCAGCTTCTGTCGGGCACCTTTTCTCTGACGCCTCCTACTTTAAAATGTTTGAGCATGCGGGTTATCCTTTGACCGCAGAAAATCATCTTCGCATATAATCATGAGCAGAAAGTATAAAGCATTAGTTATATATCGCAGTCGAACTACATTACATGGCCTTCAATTTGTTTTGATCTGCTGCATGCAAAGGTAGTTAATGATCCAGTGTTGCTGCGTAGTTCTTGCCGTCTCTCTTGGTTTGCCAGATGTCCTTCGGTCTTTTGACACGTATATCTTCCATGCTGAAAGGTGCCAACGTTGTTTTCGCGTTAACAGTGTTGAACAGAGCACATAAATGCATGTATGAAGCTGTTTTGGCACTGTGTTTAATGGCATGAATTTGAAAGAAAAACGCCGTAACTGACCAATTATATAGTCTGCGTGACTGAGAAATGTTCCCATCTACGTAGTACGTGTGAATTATTTCTGGTATTTGCTCTTATAATCAAGCGTAGAGAAAAAAGGCATTCACTTTCTCCCGTAGAAATACATTACTGGATGTCAATTTCAAACTGGTTGCTGTCTGCTTCAACTTCCAACAGCACACTAGCGCCATTTGAACCTCTAGCGTACATTATAATAAGTCTATGGTGGGGACAGCAAGCTTGATGAAGCGCCCTCTTTAGTTCGATCTTCCGTCCAATAAAAACAATACAATCTCTTTGTCTCATTGACCGCACACCGAACCAACCCGCCGGTCCCGTAGGAGAGATCATCTTCCACTGCTGGAATCGCGAGCGCTCCGGCTCCTCGCGGACTGCGGAACATGCCGCGTATTCCGGCCATTGCCTCAAGACGACGATTAGGTATCGCTGTTAGTACGCGCCGAGGAAAGGACAGAGGCACATACAGTTGGTCGCAGGCGCAAACAGAAGCAACAGCCACCCGTACTGGGCCTAGCCTGGCCCAAGTATATACTTGTACGGACCGCGCGATATATTCAGAAGCTTCTTGGTCGCTGTGAAATTGCGAGAATAAAATGGTACTTTTTCTTTCCATCTTGCCTTCGGAAAGCTTGATGACGTAATTGTGGGATCGAAACCACCCGCCTGACGGCCATCAAGCGTGGCTCATAGAATGGACACGAGAACTGCGAGAGCACTCGGCTCGTCACAATCAATGCCTTGGCGTACACTCGGGTAGTGGCTCGTGTCCAAACACTGCGGTGATGAGAATAGCCGAACTCTAACAATACCTGGAGCTCAGCACGCGTTTTCTTCCTTGCTGACACGAGCGCGTGGCTATGATTGTCGTTGCGCGTATTGGTCAGGCACCAGGCGACGTGGCCGGTTGTTCTGGCTCCAAGTTGATGAGGTGAACGATGCTCATATTTCTCGATTAAATTTGCCCACTGTCATTGCTTATGAAGAAAAACTAAGGCAAGTTTATTTGGTCATTAACGTTAGGTTGGGATTCTGTGTAGTATTTAGCGAAAGTAGAGAAACCGTTTCATGACACCTTTAAGTCCAGACGCATCCCATGCTACATGTACAACCATGCGGCCCTGAACAGTGCTTGTACTGCACGAGCGCGCGTGCTTTGCAGAGACGCTGAAAGCCCGGAGCTTGCTCTTGTAGCTTCTGCTACGCTCACACGAACGTGACTAAAGCACTAAGTTGGGAAACTCACCCTTGAAACCTGGACCGCTGGCGTCCACCGAGACCGGGCTAATTATTATACAAGCGCCACCCTTTTGCGACGAGTTGAAACATAAAAGTTACTTTATATGGCTACTGCCAGAGTCACCGAATGTTCCGAGAATACCTAAACTCTCACGCTCGAGGTGTCAAGATTGCGGCTCAATGTGTTTTTGTTTTTGTTTTCTTTACTGTGGTCACCATGAGCTTGTAGAATGTATGTTTTTGCGTAAAAATAACGGAAAACAACTATTTTTGTAGCAAATTTATTGGAGATTCGTACAAAATGGCAGGCGCCATTTGCGTAATGTTTTCTCAAATATTTAGTATACAAGGTCTCGTGGCACAATTAATATTTTGTTTATACAACCATGTCTCACCGGTGATTTCAGGTAGCCCGTCCCAACCTGGGTGCGTCCTCATTTGGGTAGTAATACGCGGCGCGTCTGCTTCTGAGACGGGTGTGGCGTCCCTGAAGCCCCTTCCACCGTACATGTTTCGGCGCCAAAATGACTGATTAAAGCCAAAATAGAACAGTCACAGTGGACGCTATCGAATTCATTTAATTGTATTTAATTTTATAACCTGAAGGACCTCTTGTGAGGCATTGCATAAGGGGGTACTTCAAATTCACATTGCTTATAATAAAATTAGGAAAACACTGATGAGAACAAGAAAGAGAAAAAAAAGCATAATTACACAAGATATTTTTCAAACAACTTAACCCGGGTTTGACACCAGGACCAGGCGGATTTTTTCGGTCGCGCACCAGTCACCTGGCTGTGTTTGGAGTTTTATGTTTGTCCTTTGTCCCTCTTGTTCCCGTTCTCCAGGAATTATTTTCGTTAACAAGCTCCTGCGTGAAATGGCTGTAGTCACTACAACTGCAATACTTTCCAACCAATACAAGCAGCCGTGCAATTACCCGAGTGGCTGCTGCGAGAGAAATGGCGGCGTTGGGATCGCCATCAGCTCGGTTATCGAGAACGGATCGGTGCCACGTTTTCAGAGCAGGCTCTATGGCGGTTCCCCAACTGAGTTGTTCTAGTAACTTTGGCTCACACCACGGTGTAAGATATATACTCTTTATGTGAGGACACTGGCGCGAGGAACAATGAATCGCGATTGACCAGATAAAGTCCATCTCACGAGCGCATGCGCAGGCCCAACAGCCCGCGGCGAACTAACGTCGCTCGCTGGTAAAACGACGCAACTGTGAAAAAAACATAAGTCAAATATCTTTTTGCCTTGACATCTCTCGTGCAGCCGTCGCACACCCTTGAGCAAGGAGCTTGTGCTCGTCTTATACCATGGCAACGACATATTTTATTTGTTTCTTCACGGTTGCGTCGTTTCGCCAGTGAGCTACGCTAGTTCGCCGTGGGCTATTGTGCGCTAGCATACGCTCGTGAGAGGACTTTATCTGGTCGCTTCACGTCGGGCAGAGTCGTCACCTAAAGAGTATGTCTTACAGCGTGGTTCACACTAAACGGAGTCTGGCGCCCGTTTGCCATGGAGGTTCTCGGCGTTCGTAACCCCGAGCTTCGCGAGGCCCGTGTCTCGCACTTTTTCGAACCACAACTAAGTATATTTTCGGAATCACCGGCCTTTACCGTTTCCGGTCTGCTATTCAATATCGCAAAATTCAATATAGTTTTTTTTTCAGAAGTCGGAAACGTGAAAATGATACCTAAAACCAATATTCAAATATACTCGCACTTTTCACTGCCGTGACGTCAGTGGATGACAGGCTTGCAGGTCGAGCGGGCAGTTTAAAAATGCACTATGTCGAGCATATGTTCCGTGCTGCTCCGCGGGTGCTGGCGCGAACTTCCAAAGCCATCATCGTGACACCATGAAATTGCTTGTGATGAGTTGGGAACAAAGTCAACATTCCAAAAAGTGAACCCCTACCTTCCACTGACGTTACTTTTTTATTGTTGCCAGTAAAGTCTTTCACTTTGAAAAATGCGGTGAGGACAAAAATGTAAATTAAATAACTTTAGAGAAAAATGTTTTCCCCTATATTTTGGTTACTAGAGAGTTTTAGTAGATCCTTCCGTAACCTCTGATAACCCTAATAACGATACCCGATAGCGATACGTTGCTTGCGCAAATGCGGCGTCGGAGTATCGGGTATCGTTTTCAGAGTCATCCGAACGATCTACGAAAACGTTTTACAATTTCAGCGATGTTTATTGCTCTGCGTAACAAATTTCGAGGCGAATCGGGGACCATGAATAAGACGCCGAAGTACCCTTTTAAGCTGAAAAACGTATAGCTTCTTTCTTTAAGGCTAGTACGCCGTGCGTTGTGAAAATCTGAAACTAAACCGGACAGAACACGAAGGCTGTCCATAGCTAACAGACCTTTGGACAAAAACGCCACAAGATAGGAACATAAAGTAAAAGACACACCAGAAGCGCTACTTTCAACGGACTGTTTATTCAAACAACACAAAGTGTTTATTCACTAAATCGGGCTTCTCAAGCAAGAATTCAAATTCTCTCTAAGTTAAATGAACAGTCGGAACACTTATGCAGCTGTCACCCCCTTGCATTTTGATGTTGAATGACTCATACAATACTCTCGAGGTATTGTTTTTTTACTTTCACCTGAAGATTTGTATTTTCCAGTTTTTCAGGGGCACAAGAGCATCTACCACAATGAATCGACAAAATTGCCCGACGGGAAATTCGTTACTGATAGCGCGTGCTTTCGTGTCCTCTCATTCACGTATCTGCCCGTTTGAACTACGTACGCCCCACCGCAAGTCATAAGAATTTCATACGCGACCGAAGAGGCACAATCTACGAGCAACTACGAGTGCTTCTTTTTGCACATGTCACCCTCATTTTTGGTGGTTTACTTTGTGGCAAAGACCAGAGAGTTTTCCTGGTGCCGAAAACACTACCGGCACGTCAAAATGGGACGCCACGCGTTTTAGGTTGTGTGAAAACTTCTGTATATAAGATATGGGTTGCACGTTTTTTCTGGACCTGTGTGCATCGTCACCATTATATTTTCACTTAATCTTAGAAACACCTGTTTCCGCCACCTGCTGAAGAACACGACTAGTGTAGCCCGACGATCTCAGGTTGAAAAAGCTATTGTTCAGTGTACGTTAACACGATTTTGCAAGGGATGTATTAATTTGGGAGGAAGCGCTCCCTATCTTTATCAACTTATAGTGGGCTGAATTGAAGGGCAACACACCTTTCTTTGGGCGTGGTCAATACTCTCAGCACACGTGCTCTTCTTGAAAATCTTATCTTAAATCCACAATTTGCAGCTTCCCTGACCTCATCTTTTCGTGTGTGAAAAGAAAGGAACAGTGAATTCGATGAGAAAATTTCTACCACTCTGAACAATACCTGTTTCAAACAGGTGGAATGTCTGAGATTGTCAGGTTACCCTGATCGCTTTCTTCAGGAGGTTGGCCACGTTGTTTTTAAGATTAAGAGAAAAGAATGATAAGGAAGTAACCAGTTCCAGGAAATAAGTGAGACCCGTCGTCATACCTTAGCATACACAATGTTTCACACAACCTAATAAGAGTTGCGTCGCTTTTTGTCGTGCCGGTAGTGTTTTCGGCTATAGAAAAGCTGTCTTGTGTCTGGTACAAAATCAACAACAAAAAAGATAAGGGTGGCATGTGCAGAAAGAAACACTTACAGCAGTTCGTAGATTGTACCTCATCGGTCGATATGAAATTCTCATAACTCACGGTCAGGCTAAACCGGAGAGAACACAAAAGCTGTCCATAGGTTAAACGTAGGCTAAACGGGCAGGTGCGTCAATGGCAGGGCACGAGAGCACGCGCTGTCAGTAAGGAATTTCCCCTCGGGCAATTTAGCTATTCATTGTGATGGACGGTGCCCAAGGGGAAATTCTTTACTGACTGCGAATAATGTTCAATGCTACCAAACGACGCAAGTAATGATGTCAAAAAGTATTAAGATTATTTTTTACACAATTTTTTTATTATTTTATTATGCACCTTTATTGCGACAGATAATTAGCAAAAAATGGTCAAAGCTACCAAAAGATGAACTGAAATATTTCCAATAGCATTCAGAATGTTGATTTTTTCACATATTTTGTTACTTCATGTATTATTAGTATTACGAATGATAATCAGCAAAAATTATCAAAGCTACCGAAAGACGTACTGATAGATGGCCAAGAGTATTCAGTAGGTCATCTTTGTTTTACACATTTTTATGCGTTGCTGATGTAATTTTTTTAAAAGCAAGGATAAACAAAAAAATTATAAAGGTTTCAAAAGGCACTTCGAAATATGGCGAATAGTATTCGACACGGTTATTTTTTACATGTATCTTTATATTGTTTCTGATGTAATATATAGCCAGTGATAATCAACAAAACTGATCAAAACTACCAAAATGCATACTGAATCCTAGCAGCACCCTTCCCTGGCTCTTACTTGGACCAATCTTTGTCAAGCTTGGGCCTAGGAAATGTGCTACTGGGTAAAAATCAGCATTAATATGTGAAAATAATTTCTTTGCCTATTTTTAGTTATGTTGATACACTCTTATTGAGAGCTATATAAACAAACAATTTATAAAAGACGTTAAAGACGTACTGAAGAATGCCCAAAAGTATTGAAACGGATATTTTTTGTATGAAAACTTATATATATATACATATATATATATATATATATATATATATATATATATATATATATATATATATATATATATATATATTTATATAATGTATATATGTAATATTATTAGATATAATAAGCGCACATTATAAGGTCATATATATGAAAGATAGCCAACCGCTCAGAATGCAAATATGTTCCAAAAGCCAGGGGTGGTCATAATGAAAAAAGTTTACTCTGGCTTAACTCAACAACAACAAAAAATATAACAACAACACAGACGTTTCGCCACCTATCCGGGTGGCATCATCAGTATGAACTGGCCCGGTGGTGGGGAGAGTCAAACCAGTCGACTCTAATCTAACAAGTCTCCGTAAACGTCCGGTAGGGGGCCCCGGTTTGTGTTGCACGCCCTGGGGTCACGGCGAATAAACCACGATTCCACGAACTTTCTCTGGCCCCAACGCTGCTCACGAGCCAAGGTCACCGCATTGTCCAAGTCAAACGTATGTCCGGTCGTCCAGCTGTGGTCGACGAGCTCAGACTTACTTCTCGTGGCGTGCGTGGCCTTCACCACATCCCGTCTGTGTTCCTTAAGCCGAGTGCTCCTTCGTCTGCCGGTTTCTCCAATGTACGTGGCGTCGCAGTCGGCACAGTTCACTTTGTACACCACACCTGTCTGGGCATTGGCGGGGGTAATGTCTTTTGGCTTGGAAAACGCGTTCGCCAAAGTGTACGCAGGCTTAAACACAGTCCGGATGCCCAAAGGGTTCAAAGCTCTTCTAATCGAGTCCGAGGTTCCCCGGACATAGGGAATACACACTATCGGCTTCCTTTTACCTCCAGTGTCTACTCTGCACTGTTGCATGCGCTTACGCGCGTCACTTATGAAGGATCCTGGATAATTGCGCCTGCCCAAGGAAGTAGAGATCCTTGTCAGTTCCTGGGACCGGAGGTCATCGTTCGAAGACAACACATCGCAACGCGACAACAGTGTCCGTACCACGGCGCGCTTGTGTTCCGCTGGGTGATGGGAATCAAAACACAAAACATTTCCGCTGTCACACGGTTTCCGGTACACTTCAGTCTCTACGGCACCACCACCCACCCGGCGCACCAATACGTCCAAAAACGGCAGCACACCGTCCCTCTCAGTTTCACACGTGAACTGGATAGCCGTATGAATACTATTCAGCGCCAAGTGAAAAGCATGCAAGTTCACTTTTTTCAGTATTACGAAAGTGTCATCAACATACCGGCAGTACATTTTCAAGGGGAAAGACAATGAGTTCATGACCAGCTTCTCCACATACTCCATTACCAAATTGGCCACCGTGACGGACACCGGGCTTCCCATCGGACAACCTTCAATCTGATGGTACACCTCGTTGTCAAAAGTAAAGTAAGTCTGGTTTAAACAAAACCGCAACAGAATCACAATATCCTCTACCAGTAATGGCGTGCGGGATCCCAACGTGGAATCATCTAGCAAACGTTTTTCCACGACATCAACAGCCAACCCAATTGGCACATTCGTGAACAAAGAGACGACGTCAAAGGAAGCCATTACGTCGTCATCCTCAAGCTCTTGCTTACGGACAGCTGTTACAAATTCCCGAGAGTTCACAACAGACAGCGTGTTCTCCTCAGTCAACGGCCTCAGCAACTCCACCAGAAATTTAGAGAGGTCGTAGGTGGGCGATCCAATAAACGAAACAATCGGACGTAGAGGGCAGCCCTCCTTGTGCACCTTTGGTAGCCCGTAGATCTTGGGGGTGGACCCATCGGACGAAAAAAGGCGGCGATACAGAACCTCATCGAGCCTTCCCCTCGTCTTAAGCCTGCGCAAATGATCCACAAGTTGTCTTTCTGATCGCGCAGTAGGATCAACGTTCAATTTTACAAAGTGCAAAGGGTCACTCAGAATCTTATACATTTTCTCTTTATAATCGCTTCGGTCTAACAGAACAGTGCCCTTCCCCTTGTCTGCCTCAAGGATTACGACGGAAGTATCCGACTTTAAATCAGCTAAAGCCGCGCGTTCCCCTCCACTCAAGTTAGCGCGGACGTTCTTAGCGTTTGCCAAAGTGCTTACGATCCGGCTCCGGGCCAAGTTGACGCCGGATACGTCACGAATATGCCGCAATCGTTCTTCGACCTCTACAATGATATCCCGTTTTGGAACCCTTCGCGGCGCCACAGCGAAATTCAGACCTTTCGACAAAAGACTCACGTGGTCTTCAGACAGTTGTTTGGAGGACAGATTATGCACGGCTGCCGCACTGTTTAGTCGTTGCGCGCGTTCCGGAAGCAAACGGGACAGTTTTTGACGGTGGGCCTCAGTACATTTTTTCCGTTCCAAGTCCTCCGCTTGAATCCGTGCCCTGATGACGTCATGAAAGCGGAACACAAGCGCGCCGTGGTACGGACACTGTTGTCGCGTTGCGAACTGTTGTCTTCGAACGATGACCTCCGGTCCCAGGAACTGACAAGGATCTCTACATCCTTGGGCAGGCGCAATTATCCAGGATCCTTCATAAGTGACGCGCGTAAGCGCATGCAACAGTGCAGAGCAGACACTGGAGGTAAAAGGAAGCCGATAGTGTGTATTCCCTATGTCCGGGGAACCTCGGACTCGATTAGAAGAGCTTTGAACCCTTTGGGCATCCGGACTGTGTTTAAGCCTGCGTACACTTTGGCGAACGCGTTTTCCAAGCCAAAAGACATTACCCCCGCCAATGCCCAGACAGGTGTGGTGTACAAAGTGAACTGTGCCGACTGCGACGCCACGTACATTGGAGAAACCGGCAGACGAAGGAGCACTCGGCTTAAGGAACACAGACGGGATGTGGTGAAGGCCACGCACGCCACGAGAAGTAAGTCTGAGCTCGTCGACCACAGCTGGACGACCGGACATACGTTTGACTTGGACAATGCGGTGACCTTGGCTCGTGAGCAGCGTTGGGGCCAGAGAAAGTTCGTGGAATCGTGGTTTATTCGCCGTGACCCCAGGGCGTGCAACACAAACCGGGGCCCCCTACCGGACGTTTACGGAGACTTGTTAGATTAGAGTCGACTGGTTTGACTCTCCCCACCACCGGGCCAGTTCATACTGATGATGCCACCCGGATAGGTGGCGAAACGTCTGTGTTGTTGTTATATTTTTTGTTGTTGTTGAGTTAAGCCAGAGTAAACTTTTTTCATTACCGTTCAGGAATGTTATATGTAATCTTTCCTACATATTTTGTTTTTGTTTTTTGTCATAGAATTGCAAACAGTGCAGCGAAAAAGTATAAAACATCTCAGCCTTGTCCATGATGTCCAGGATGTCCACATGTTCAGGAAAAAAAGTGAGACCACGTCACATACCCTCATATACAAGGCTTAACACAACCAGAACAGGGTAATGCATTTTGATATGCGTGTAGCGTTTTCGGCACCAGGAACCTATCTGGTCTGCGGCAAAATAGCGGAAAAGATGTGCGACATGCAGAAAGCTCACTGAAGCAGTCTCCAGATTGTGCCTCCTAGGTCGCATAAAATTCACGACGATGCAATTAGGGCGTACGCAAGTCGAACGGGCAGGTACAATGACAGGCACGAGAGCAAGCGTCAGTATGAATTCTTCGACAATTCATCTATTCATTGCGATAGACGCCCTGTACCACTGAACTAGAAAAACACAAAATTCTGGGGAAGTTAAGATACAAGATTTTCTGAGAATTGTATGAGTGATTCATCATCAGAATTCAAGGTGACAGATGCGAATACTGCCTGACTGCTCATTTAATAGATGAAAAT
>JAZHYW010051035.1:0-5000 GCA_037355805.1 Ixodes ricinus
CCAGTGTTGGGTAAAGTACATCTAAAAGGTACTTCAAGTAAAGTACAAAGTAAATGAGACGTGATGTACTTTAAGTAAAGTAGTAAGTACACTGGGTGCAATGTACTTGAAGTAAAGTACTATAATTACAATGTACTTTAAAAGTAAAGTACAAGTATTTTAACACAATATTTCATGATGTCCTTTAATTCCCCTATACAGTGATTTTTAACTGGTATGCATTGCCCAGGGGTAATCAGGTGTGCATGACCTATTTTCAAAAACAGCGGCGAATATTTGATAAAGTCAAGTGGCCACGGAGTAGTTATCTTCAGGAATGGAGCCAAATTCAGATGTCCCTCTTCTGAATTTGGCGTCGCTTCCACTGGATTGTTGCACCGAAGGGGGTTAAATGGACTAGGAGAGAGCATGACGTCAGCCCCGTAGCTTCCGCAAGCAATCCTCTCATAGAGGAGTGTCCTCTCTTTAATGAAAAAAACAGTGAGTGTGAAAGCGAGCTGGTGATAATTAATCATAATGTGACACCTGAGATTGGGGTGCGAAAAAATTAAGGAACTTTCAAGACGAAGGAAAAGACAAAAGAGAATGTCTCAAAACATTGTGACATTCTCCTCTGTTGTCTTTTTCTTCGACCTGAAAGTTTAATTGTTCCGCGCCACAGTTTCAGGTGCTAGATTATGATTAATTTTGCTCTCATAATATTTTAAACCTCCTCGCTTGTCGCTGACCGACCGAGAAGTAGCGAGAGTTCAAAAAGCTACTGGAAAGCCGCCCCCAGAACAAGCAGAGCGATGCCTCGTCTGCTCACGTTTTTGGTGAGAGTAGAATATCCCTCCCAGTATTTCTTCGGAGTTGACAAAGCATCATTTTGTAATACAAATTTAACCAAACCAAATTTCGGGAATGTACTTTGAAGTCGGGAATTGTACTTTCCTCGGAAAGTACCCGAAAAAAATACTTCAAGTAAAGTACAAGTACATACTCAGAGAATGTACTTCAAGTAAAGTACAAGTTTCCTAAACCTACTTGAAGTAGTACTTTAAGTACAATGTACTTGAAGTACTTCCCAACACTGCTGGTAACACTCGTAGTGAAGAGTCTAAAATTTCCGTCTACAATTTTCAAACAGTGTTGCCATATATCAGGGAGACTCACCTCTTGCCTCGCTGATATCCACATTACTTCTCTAGCTTACAAAATATATATCATATCCTCTTCAATTTTGTTTTATGTTTATACCATACAACACAATCCAATATATCAGGTGAATATTACCCCAGTTTCTTCGTGTTAAAAACAAAACTAACCCGTTAGTTTATAGATGCCCTCTAATTGCGACGTCACTGGTTCACACAACCTTTTGGCAAGGGCATTCTCATGGTGAAAACATGGAACTGGATTTCATTCCGAAAGAAAAATGTCGAAAATTCGAACGTTAAATTTAAACATCTAAAAACATATCTTTGAAGGCTTCAATCTCAAACTTACCGTGACAAATGTTTCTGGAATTAGACTGCTTTTCAGATATTTACGACCGAATTCCGGTCCTCAAGACGTTTCGAGATTACTACAGCGGATGACGAACACATGCGGAATGCTTCAAGCATGCCATCTGCAACTGTGTTAATCGCGCATAATGATACTATTTTGTTCCTGTTTGTAATGAGAACATGACAGGTTTCATTTGGTTTTACAGATACGAATTGTATTGGCGTATGTTACGGGATACTCTGTGATGCAAATCATGACACCTATCAAGATCTGCAGATAATACTGCGTGAAAAGCGTCTGTTTAGAGCATACTAATATTAAATCAGCGTCGCGCTCTTTTTGCTTTTGCAGTTGACCTGCATCATAATGAAGGAACAAATAAAGTATTAGTATTAGTAAAACGTGTACTGGCCTCTGCTTCACGTCAGTCATCGCAAATTATCGATATTACTTGACTCTAGCTTCAGAATATTTTCAACCTTTTCAGATATTGTGGAAGCCTCTGCGGACTGTGGTTCGCTCGCTCGCCCCTTGTCTACCGATCAAAATTGTGCAAGGGCACCTCACTTTAGAAGGTTCACAAAAGGAATGAACCTTTCTCACATAAAGACGCCACTGGCAGATGTATGAACAAAAGTTGGTGGAACTGACCTGCTTTTCTAACTGTCATGCCATTCCGGTTTGTACCGACGGCACGGACGGTACACCAAGTTTGGTCAAAACCACCTGAGCATACAAATATCAACCATTTATACAAATTTGAGGAGAAAATAAAATGCGCCTTTCCCGTCGGAGGTACACCAGGATTGGATTAACCTGAGACTGGGGTAGAGTAGAAACATTAAAACGCAGAAGAGACAGAAAATAGATAGCACTTGAGACGTCGTCCCATCTATTTTTTGTCTCTTCTACGTTTTGATGTATCTTCTCTACCCCAGTCTCAGGTTAATGCTAACATGGCTCATATTGATCGAGCTCGCCTGCACCTTTACGATATTTTCTCGGTACACCGGGAGTACGGACGTACGGGACAAAAGATTTGCGCACAACTTGATCAACTTTGAGAGGAGGACCACGGGCAACAAGGCACACGACTACCTAGAAAGAGAGGCGAGATCGCGGTAATCGCGATACAAGCATGCAAGCAACCATGGCTCGGTTGGCCCGGGGGCGACGACGAGTTCGGCACGCATTCTGCCAACATAGCGCACTTCTAAGCAACAGTACCAGCGGCGTAGACTTTCCATTTTCCCGGAGGGGCAGGCTGAGAAGTTCCCCGGGGGGGGGGGGGGGGTGCTGCGCGTTATGTTTTCGCCAGAACTGGAGATTGAAGCTAACGCAAGCACGCTGGGATTCCATTTCCCACGTATTTTGTCAATAAAGGCAACGTGGGCGTTATTTTGTTTACATCCTACTACTAGAAGCTCGTTACATGGCACGTAAACAGCGTCTCGGAAATAATAATAATAATAATAATAATAATAATAATAATAATAATAATAATGGTTTATTTTCCAGTGCCCACAAACAACTTAGCGTTCTATTGTGTGGTGCACAAACATGGGTGAAGTATTATACATTTAAGACAAAATACAAATTATCAAAGACAAACTAACAACAAACACAAGCAAAAAAAAAAAAAGATCAAGGCCCGGGCCCGGAGGGGGCTCTGCCCCCTGGATCTCACCAGGGGGGCACGAGCCCCGTTGCCCCCATAGTCTACGCCTATGAACAGTACTACAAACCGGAAATGTACGATCGTGATGAAAAGGCTAAGGCAAAGGTCAATACGGAGTCTAAGTGGGTCTAGGTAGGTGTAGGCGATGTTAGCCGAACCCCGGTTGACACCACGACTCTACTCGATAACAAGTAGCTTTCTGCCGCTACGCCGATCAACCCAGGGTAAACTCAAACATTTTTAGATAAATAATTTTATACGTTCTTACGTGTTGTGCAACAAACGCTCCATCAAAGCAACGTAACATATAAGAACGTAGAGAAATTCAGTGCACGACGTAACTAAGTGCACTGACGCACTGCGGCGCTGAACATGTGAAATATAATCCCGTGTTGTAAACGGCTCGCATTTTTTTTGCAGGTTCAAGTTGTATAGTTTCGCGCGTAAAGTAGGGAGAAACAAATTCACTTACAAAGGCGAATATTCTTTCAGGCGCAAAATAAATAATTATATTTGCACAGTATAATTTCATTTGTTGAAAATGTAGACCTACGACATATCATAAAAATAAAGATAATAAAATGCTTCAGTTAATAAGTGGGCTCGGGCAGTGACGACGACATGGCTCTCAAGCAGCGTTTCTGCGTTTCGCTGGCAATCCTTTCGTTTTTCCTGCTTTGGTCTTTACCCTCGGCGTCTGCTTCGACTGGCATCTCGGTTCCGCTGACGCCATCGTCTGAGAGCAGCAGCCACGTGTGCCTATTCAGCTGCATCACCTTGGGTCGACCGTCTCGGATACTCCCGATCTTCGGGACAACGGCGTCAGCAACAGGCGACATCAGTTCCCGTCCTCTACTTAAACAGCATGCTACGCGAACATTACTCCAGTGGGCTGGGGAGCAGTGACGACGAAATGGCTCTCATGTCCCGTTTCTGCGTTTCGCAAGTGTATAAACAATATTCACTCTACGCTAAAAATGCGACAATCGTTGCCTTATTTTGCTTCCGAGCCCAGGAGAGCTGTGTGATATTGCTTATGATTGTTTTTCGGTGGTGTGATTGTTGTTGCGCTCCGGCGACGTCGAGACGAATCCGGGCCCTCTTCCTCGTTCGTAGGCTGCTGTTGGAAGTTGAATCTCAACCTGATGAGCCCTCCGAGCAGATATCTATTATTTTTATCCTTCTGAAAAACCTTCGGGCCCGCTCTATTCATTTGGCAAAAAGTCAGGCTGAACTGGTCGCAAACGTAAAGTCTATAAAGGCTGGTCAGAAAACATAGAAAATAAAATCGGTCAGATCCAGCAAAGGTTGAATACTTTAGGAGAAAAAACAAAAAAAAACTTGACACTTTAGATCAAGATTTGGCCGGTGTGTTGGGTTCTGTAACGTCTTGGCCAGCCAGCATGACTCTTTACAGTCGCGGCTAGACGAACTCGAGGACAGGGTCACAGCGTGACAACCTTATATTTCAGGGAATTCCTGATTCTCGTGAATCATGCCAACAAGCTGAGGAGCAATTGAGGAAACTTTTTTGCGGGAACTAATGACACCCTTTCGGGCGGTGCAATTGAGCGTGCTCATCGCTTAGGGTTTGGCAAAAAAATGACGCCCTCTCACAAGTTAAATTTTCAAGCTACAAAATAAAGGACAGCATACTTTCCGCACGCTCCAAATTGAAAGAAAATAACTTCAATGTTAGCGAAGATTTTTCGTCTGTTACGCGTTACGTTCGAAAAACAACTAATTGAGTATGCTGAAATCAGCCAGAAGCACCACCGTTTCAGCTTCGCTATATAAAACTTGTCATAAACGGGAGGCAGTACATGTATGG
>JAZHYW010051040.1:0-11421 GCA_037355805.1 Ixodes ricinus
ATGGATTTAAGTATGTAGGACAGACATCACGCTGCATCAATGACAGATTAAACGAACATAAAAAAATGTAAAGAACAATGCACAAAACTCGGAAATAGCAAAACATATTCATGCATGTAACAACTGCACTGCGGTCTTGTTGGAGACGAAAATAATGCACAAAGAGAGGAACGATGGTAATCAGGTAATCTTATAAAATTTTAAAAATGCATTTTCAAAAAAACATTTTAGTAAAATAAAAAGCTTTCATCGCTCTTCATTTTGTCTGGAATCACCGGTAGTGATGAGCCGGCGCGAGAAGAGGAGGAAGAAAACAAGCAGCACGAGACAGCGGGGAAACGACGTTCGTCTCAGGTCTGCCTTGTTTGCCGCTTAACGGTTTTAGGCGTATATATGCATGTAATAAATATTTACGTAGTCCGCACGCTTAATATTGGTCAATCGATCTAAACAACATCAACCTTCTGCAAGCTGTCTAGTCTCAGCTGTGTTCTCAGTGAGTGTTCTCAGTACTCAACACATTGATTTTTCACAATGGACGTTCGCAACAACGCGGCTTCCTCTGAAACGCCCAGCGTGGTACAGGCGACTGCAGCCCCTGTCAAGTTTCCTGAGTTTTGGTCTTTGGATTCAGAACTATTGTTTCTAACTGCCGAGTTGATATTTCGCCAACACCGTATCACATCCTCCCTTACCAAATTTGACTACGTGGTTGCCGCTCTTTCCCAGTAAACCGCAGCCATCGTTCGTGACATCTTGCGCTCTCCACCCGAAGAACACGGTAACGAGACGTTACGTACGGAGCTCGTTCGGCGTACGACGGATTTTGAGCCTCGACGGTTACAGCAGCTGCTTACAGCCGAAGAGTCGGGGGATGTCAAACCCACAGAACTTCTCCGACGAATGGAGCAGCTTCTCAGCGATAAGGTAGGAACTATGGACTCGTCAATCTTGGGAGAACTTTTTTCCAACGTCTGCCGGAGCAAATCAGGTTCGTCCTCACCACTACCACTACGGAGTCCCTCACGACACTGGGTCGCTTGGTAGACCAGACGATGGACGTCTACTCACCTGGAATATCATCCGTCGATCCACAGACGATCAACCCGACGTAACGCCTATTTGTGTCTGATCACAACGCCCAGCCACTAGCCCCGGATCTCCTGACAGCCTATGTGTGCATGGAACAGAAGATCGACGACCTCAACAGACAGTTTCGAAACATTCAATAACGACCCTCAAGTTCATCGCGCAGTACCGAAGTCACAACTGCAAAACGTCGAGTAAATGTCGACAACCAAACTACCACCTCGTCGATTGCCTCCATTCAGCAACAACGGTGCTGGTATTACCTACGCTATGGGAACACTTCTCGCCAGTACCGACAGCGATCCATCCTTTCGGAAAACGGAATGCGCACTCGCTGAAGGCGGCAAACGTCGAGAGCGCTACACCATCAAGTCGCACGTTTTACGTGACCGACCGTTCAACCAAAGTGCGTTACTTAGTAGACACACCCATACATAAACGTCCTATGGTCGGCTATAAAAAATTATTTCTATGGTCGGCTTTAGCTATTTGGTCCAATAATCTAAAGAATTATCTATGGCTGTCTTTAGCATTTTTTATGGTCGCCTTTATGGGTCTCTTTAGCTTTGTCTATGGCCCTACCGCTGTCCAGCAATAGCGCTCTTTAGCCTTTCTAATGGTTGGCTAAAGATTTCTCTATGACTTACCCTATGGCTCTCTTTAGCCAGCAGACTCTGAAAAAAAAATGTTACTTCAAGTTCCCCCGACCTGTGAACGCTACATGGTAGATATACTATGCATACATCTCTGAACACACAAAATTCACAGAACACAAGCAGGCAGAACACTACCGCACACAACAAGAACGCAGCGACACCGGACCCCGCACCCCTACACGCATATGCTATGTTCGCCATAGCTGTATATTTCGCAGTCTAATTTTTGAATCCGACTTTGCCGGTGACCCATCATTTCTCGCAAAAACCAAGAGAGGCGGAGCAAATATTACTCGTACCTAATACATTATTCGGTTGTCTATTGGAATAGCCTCCATCTCTTAATTCAACACCTTGAGCAAGGGAAATCTATATCATTAGGCTAAGTAAATAAAATGTATTATTTATCTTTTTAATAAGTTTCATGCATCGTGTTGACAATGAAGAGTTGAAATGCAGTATAGTGGTGGTGAACATTGCAATCAAGCTATTGCTTGATTGCAGTGTAATCTATTTTAAATTTTGGTGGGGTAATAATTAATTTTAATTGTTGCACAAGTATTTCAATGAATTTTTATAGCAAACAATATTACTGGTTTTCAAGACTCCTTGCAACAGCAGAGAACATAACTTGTGTCATGCTTTGTCACCGGTATTACAGAAATTTAGTGTTGTTCCAATTTTCTAACCTGGAGCGTTTTTCGTATAAAAAGTAGTTGCCGGGAGTGATAAAGACCCACGAACCATGACTTGGGTATCACAGCAGACGACTAAAATGAGACTCTCTTCGGTGATATAATGCGAACGCTTGAAAACATCAAGTTGTCCAAGTCAGAAAGTTCAAAAGCCCGTGTTGAGAGTTTTAGTAGATCGTTTAGGTGACCGCCGCTGCCGCCGCGAGCATGGAGGAGGAATTTTTAGACTCGTTGCCATAAAATTTTGAATGGACTTGTAAAGAAAATTTATTGATTCCCAGTCTTTAGACTCGGGGCCATGAAATTTTCTAGAGGCGGGTAAAGAAGATTTATTGCTTCCATGTCTTTAGACTCCAGCCATAAAGTTTTCTATTGGCGGGTAAAGACAATTTATTAGTCCCCAGTCTTTAGACTCGTGGCCATAGAATTTTCTACAAGCGGGTAAAGAGTATTGGTTCCCAGTCTTCAGACAGAGGACAAAAGATTTTTTATAGCTGGCTGTAGCTATATTTATGGACTTCTATGGGCGACCATAGAAGGCCATAGGGAGTGATAGCCTGCCCTAAATTTTCCATAGACGACCATAGACCATTTGTGTGTGGGCTGGCGCCGAAGTCAGTGTAGTCCCTCCTACATCAGACGATCGCCGATATTGACAAGAAACTCCCCCGCTGCAAGTGGTGGATGGATCCAGAATAAAAACTTATGGAGAAAAGTCACTGACTTTGAACATCGGTCTCCAGCGGACATTTCGTTGGATCTTCATAATCGCTGACGTTAGGCAGGCCATCACCGGGGCGGATTTCTCAAGAAGATTCGGTCTCACCGTCGATTTGTAGATTTACCTCACTACCAACTAATCGATACGGACACGCAACTTTGCGTCCAAGTGTTCGTATCCAAGACACCACCCCAGAGTCTTTTTCTTCCACGTGCGGAGACGGACTCAAAGTGGAAAAACATCGCGGACGAATTTCCCTCTGTGTTTGGGCCAAACACGTTTCAACGGTCGGTTCAACACAATATTACCCACCACATTAAAACCACAGGCCCCCTTGTCGCTGCACGCCCACGTCGCCTACCACCAGACCGACTTCACATTGCCAAACACGAGTTTGAGCATATGCTTGAACTCACGTATGTGCGTCCATCTTCGAGTCCCTGGTCCTCAGCTCTACACGTGGTGCCGAAGAAAAGAGGCGACTGGCGACCATGTGGGGATTATTGGGCCCTCAACCAAGCTACGGTTCCCGACCGCTACCTTATACTCCATCTTCAAGATTTTGGTGGATCGCTTCAGGGTGCTACGACCTTTAGTAAAATAGACCTCGTTAAAGCATGCTACCAGATTCCCATCGCAACCTAAGACATTCCAAAGTCTGCAGTCGCAACTTCGTTTGGTTTGTACGCGTTCGTGCGAATGCCTTTCGGCCTTAGCAACGCAGTTTAAACCTTCCAGCGCTTCATAGACCGAGTGCTGCGTGGGACGTCCTTCTGCTTCGCATATCTGGACGACATCCTGGTTTTCAACACCACGCCTGAAGAGCATGCCAGTCACCTTCGGCAACTGTTCACATGACTGACAACGTATTGCCTGGTTGTAAATGCGACGAAATGTGAGTTTGGTGCAAAGCAGCTGGATTTTCTTGGACATCACGCAAACTCTCGGTAAATCTAACCGCTTCCTCACAAGTTGGCAGTAATTCGCAGTTTCCCCAGACCACCTACAGCAACAAAACTTCGAGAGTCTCTTGGACTTGTCCACTTTTATATTTGGTTTATTCCCCACTGCGCCCATATGTCCCAACCGCTATATGACCTCCTCGAAAACCCAAAGATGAAAGCAACACCGCTTGAATGAACGCAGAAAGCGGAAGACGCATTTAGAGCAGTGAGGGAGGCCATCGCAAATGTCGCCATGTTGATGCACCCCAGAAGTGACGTGCCCATCTCTCTTATCGTCGACGCCTCAGACACCACCGTCGGGGCTTTCCTCCACAACTGGTTGGGAACACCTGGCATCCTCTCAATTTTTGTGAAGGGTTTAAGTGCCACCGAACCTCGCTGCAGTACATTTGGTCGAAAGTACATCGCCATTTACATCGTCATACGACATATTCGACACTTCATCGAAGGCTGCCAATTTTATGTTCTCACTGATCATAAACCCCCCACGTACGCACTAACGTCAAACAGCGCGGAACATATGCATTGGGAAGTACGACACCTTCTCTACATATCAAAATTTACTACCGATATTTGATTCGTGAAAGGTTCTGACAACAGCGCAGCCGATGCACTTTCCAGGCTAGGTGTCAACCTCTGCATCTTCGACGGTACCGAAATATCCTTCACGAAACTTACGGTAGCCCAGCGAAAGACACGGAACTCCAACTCCTTCGAACATCATGTAAAACACCCACTTTCGAGGGCATCCAGATGCATGGTTCTTCTGTCACTGTGGCCTGCGAGATGTCCACTTCCCGTCCCCGCCCGTTTGTACACCTAGCATTCCGTCGCAAGGTTTTTGATGCTGTCCACTCACTGTCTCATCCCGGAATTTGTTGCTACACAACGACTCGTGGGATCTCGGTTTGTTAGGCCACGCATGAACACAGACATGCAAGAGTGGACAAAAATATGCATCCAATGTCAATGCAGCAAGGTTCAACCTCATACTGTGACGCAGTTGACCGCCTTCAACCAACATGACGCGCGATTCATCCACATTCATGTCCATATTGTCGGTCCCCCTCCCCCATTGCACGACTGCCGTTACGTGTTAACCTGCGTTGACAGGTTTACTCGATGGCCAGAAGTGGCCCCCATGACAGAGATGACAGCACAGACTGTCGCCCGCACGCTCGTCAAAATAATGTAAGCCGGTTTGGTGTACCCAAGACCATTACCACAAATCGCGGGCGTAAATTTGAATCGCTACTGTTCCACAATCTGTCTCAGCCCTTGGGCACACACCACATGCACACTACCACCAATTATTCGATGTCCAACAGAATGGTCAAACGTTTCCACTGACAATTGAAAGCGGCCATCGAAGCCCAAGTTAAAACACTTCCGTGGACAGAGATCCTTCCCTTGGTGGTGCTCGGCCTCCGGACAGCGTTCAAGAGCGATTTTAACTGTAGCGCAACGGAGTTGGTATATGGGACGTCCCTTCGCTTACCAGAGGAATTTTTTCAAGTCAGCAATCCCCCAATTGCCAGCGCGGAAGATTATGTTCATCGGTTGCACTGATGCAGGACTTGCGGCCTGTTCGTTCACGAGTTCCTTCCACAGGAGCACTTTCATCCATACTGATCTCGCGAAATGCAAACACGTTTTTCTTCGAGACGAAGGCGTCAAGACGCAACTCCAACCTTCATATGAAGGTTCGTTCGCCTTTATAGAAAGATATACAAAGACGTTCACGATCCTTGTTAAGAACAAAGTACGAGTGGTAGCTATCCACCGAGTCAAGCCCGCCCACCTGGACTCAACCGCAACACCACCGTTCCCACCTCCTTCTCTTCCGACCACGACGATAGGCCACCAAAAAACTATGCCTTGCAATGTTGTTTCTAGCGTCAAAAAGAAAACGCTCGGCTACTGCGCCTCCAAGCTAGGGGGAATATTGTGGTGATCAGCTGGCCCAAGAAGAAAAGAAAAAAAACAGGCAGCAAGAGACAGCTTGGAAACGACGTTCGTCCCAGCCGTGCCACTTGGGCGCTTAACACTCTCTAGATGTATATATTATTTTTTAAATATTTATGTAGTCCACATGCTACACACCCATTAACTGGTCTACCATAAATGTCAAAAAGACACCTCGAGATTTCAAGTTGTTAGGACTAAGCATGTCTTTACCTCGTTTGTTTTCAATTTGTTAAAATGTACAGTAAATTGGCGTTACCGTAAAGCTAGAGCTGCGGAATATTATCCGCTTAAATCCAAGGATTATTTTTTTAATAAATGCTAGTTACAAATAAAAAACAAAAAAACAAATTAATCCTTACAATTGCAGTTCCATATTTGTTTACACCGTAACTGAAGACACTTGGCCCAGTCACACGGCATTTATCGGTCGACTCAATATCGTAATCTAGGTGCGTCCGAATTATAATTCCATCGACGTGGAAAGAGCTGCAAAAAATAAGTTATTAATGTATACATGTGAAAACCCGCAGCAGTCTTATTAAACCAACCTCATGGCAAAACAAAAATGGTAAACTTCATTCTAACTTAGCTCTGTTCGCAGCCGGCACCAAGAGCTGCAGGATCCAGTCAGACAGCTTAAACATCGCATTATCATGGTGTTTGTCATATTTCTGTCTGTGGTCTCTCATCTCTAAACCAATCATAAATAGAACCGGTCTAATGACTTCTGTTTTTGACGCTGCTTAATTGATCTCTTTACTTCGTGGCGTCGGCTGCGCATAGATTTGAACTGAAACGAAGAACATAAAACAATAAATATGCGACCGGACAAAAAAGGGCTTAATGACATCACGTCAAAGTTACGTATTTGTGTAAGAGGCTACAATATATTGGAAGAATATTCCTGTATCGTAAAGTGGGAGGCTAGGGTGAGTAAGCTTAATGTAATTTATCAGCACATAATATGCAGTTAAAAATTGTTCCTGTAACGCATAACCCTGTAGCAATCAAAATGAAGCTAAAGACCAACTGAACTCACTCACGTGACGCCACTGCGGCTGCGCTTGTGTCGGTACTGCGCATGCGTCAACGCCCAAATCGGTTTCTGCGCACGGGCAGTGTCCACATCTGCTCTGGGAAAATCGGGCTTGTTTTGAAGCACTTTGCTGGCGTATAAAGCCTACGTAGGCTTTGATGTACTATAGTCGTATATCATATAGTTTGGGCGATAACCGTTTTGGATATCTGCAGCAGGTCACAGCTCAATAAAAGATAGGTCATTTGATACGCGCTGCTTTTTATGCAACATGCATGTACTTCAAGTATATTTTGACCCTCGTTTTTCCCAAAGCCATCTCCAGCTGCGCGTGTGTGCAATCACTTAGTTTCAGTTTCTGGCGAATGTTTGTGTAGTTCCATATTATCTGAATTGTAAATCAACACATTTCAGTCAGCTCTGAGTAGCGGTAGGCTGAAGGAATAAGCGAGTGCCCATTCGAGACGCTGCAAGAAAAATTTAGCAGATGCTAGTTCGTCGAAGAAATGTTTTCACTGCATTCTGTATAGCTTCTGAAATGCTCAAAATATGGTCTGCTCTGCAAGCTATGCAATGAGCGTAAGTCTTGCACTTCGCGTTTTTCTTTGCATTGTTGCCAAAAAACTGATAGCTATGAAAAACAAATTGTACGTATAATTTTTTCAAACGAAAACAACAGTATTGGCACAAAGCAAGTAACAAGACTCGACTTGAAATAGAGCACGCCAAAAATGGGGTTGCGAATTTAGCATATAAGCCATTCGTCTAAAATTCTGCATATAGGAAGTTGTAAATCGCATTTTAAAGCAACAAACGCGCTAATCTGTACAACTGATCACTTGACTGTGCAGCAGAACACAGTATAAAATAGTCCCAGTAGATAAGTAAAATCAATGATCGAAATACCCAAAATAACACCTTTTCTAAAGGCTTAAGTTTCATTCATTTTCAGGCATGCTATTCAGAATACCTTGATTCAAAATAGCCCTTTAATAAACAGCATTTAAAGGTCCCACCAAAACCAGCCAAAACCAACTTTCAGATATTTCGCCTTTCCAGTGGGGTGACTTCAGATGTGTAACCTAAAATTGGCTTAGTTAATCTAAAAAACAACTTTAGTCTGCGCCTCTTCTGTCCCCATTTTTCTGCCGCGAGGTCTTTCAAAATTCATTACACTCCATGAAACCTCTTGCAAACGGTCGACAACAAGTTGTAGTGCCTCCGTGTTAAAACCTTTTACGTCACGTGTTCAATGTATCTGGCGAAATATCTAAGCTTCTCAGATCAAAGGGAGAGTCGGAGAACTTCACTAAAAACGTTATGAAGCATTCTAATTTGCAATATTAGTTCGATGCGTCTGTTTGCATTTTGAAACAATTGGATTCAAATCATTGACAATCAGGCTTCGCCACGACTCCTCTTTGACCTCTTGGCACGGCCGCTCGATCAGTCACGAAGAATGTATTCCTGTTTCACAGGCGTCACTTAACAAATTGTCTCAGTGAAGTATTCAATAAAGAGGTTAATCAGCTCAATTGAAACATCTTTTAGATCCGACACTTTCTCAGCCAAATTGTAATTTTCTTAGAGTTTATAAAACCTTTGAAGTAAGTGCAACCAAGAGGTTTCATTATATTTCCCGATCTTTCTACAAAATATTCGAATTGCGCCAAATGCCTTTGATGTGGATTAAAACGTTGTTTCGAAGGCCCTACCCCGACGGCACATATTAAGTAGGAAATCATCATGCAACCTATTTGACTAAATGAATGTGTCAAACATGTCTTAAACTTAAAAACGCTACTTTTTTGTGTGACAACAAAGCGGGCTCAGGACAAGATATTCTCACGAATGACAAGTGATGAGGCGGCGAATGACTGAGTAAACTGAACCTTCACTGGGGCGAACTTTTGTCCAAATATGAAAAACATTATGAAACAGAAGATAACAGCAGAGCGTCGCGGGCGTCGAAGTCGGCGTAAAGCAGAGTCGAACGCTGGCGCGAGACTGACTGCGGCTCGCCACGAGGAGTCCCCTTATGTTCAACGCTTGGGCTTCTGGAACAATTTGCGTAGAAGGTTCGGTGCGTAGAAAATTCTAACCTCGAATCAGCAAGGCGGTTCTCGAATTTACCAGAACATCACATTACAAAGTCCACAAAACGTGTAGAAGCGGCCAGGAATCGAACCCTAGCCTCGTGCGTGGAAGGCAAGCGCGATAGCTGTTAGGCCACGTGCGCGCAGCCTACTTGGTCAGCTGCGCGCGCGGCATTATTCCCCCTCCAAAAAAACGCATCGTCCCGATGCCGCGCATAATGAAAACACTAAAAAGAACAGTAGAATCGCGAGCCACAGTTCACAGTTCACAGTTCACTCGTCGACGAGAGTGCAAAGTTGTATCGTTCGTAATACTGCTTCAGCCGGACGACGCGCACCACCTCGGCTCGCGGCTTACGTATTGCAGATGGGCGCGTTCCGTCGGGAAAGACTTCGTAGTTCAGATCGCCTAAGCGTAGGATAACCTTGTAGGGTCCAAAATAGCGTTTCAGAAGCTTCTCGCTGAGGCCGCGGAGCCGCATTGGTGTCCAAACCCATACGCGGTTTCCGGATTGAAAGTGGACGTCCCGGTGGCGACGGTTATACTGGCGTGCGTCGACTCGCTGTTGGTCTTGAATCTTGATTTTTGCCAGTTCACGAGCTTCCTCCACGCGGTGAAAGATCTGTTGAGCGTCGACGTTGCCATGATCGGTTGGCACGTCAGTCAGTATGGCGTCGAGCATCGTGGTAACCACCCGGCCGTGCACCAGTTGGAACGGCGGCGCTCCCGTGGTGTTTTTTGACCGCTGTGTTGTACGCAAACGTAACATGTGGCAAGACCTCGTCCCACGTCTTATGCTCCACGTCGACGTACATAGAGAGCATGTCGGTGATCATCTTGTTGAGCCGCTCCGTTAATCCGTTGGTCTGCGGATGATAAGAGGTGGTTCGTCAATGGCTGGTGTGAATCAGCTGAAGAACCTCGAGTCACCTGTGCCATGGAAAGATGGTCCTCGATCTCTCATAAGCACTTCAGGTGCGCCGTGTCTAATAAGAATGAACTCGACGAAAAACTTGGCGACTTCCAGCGCTGTACCCGATGGCCAAGCTTTCGCCTCCGCGTATAGTGTAAGATAATCGGTAGCGACAATAATCCACCGAGTTCCTTGTGTCGATGTTGGGAACGGCCCAAGTAAATCCATTCCGACCTGCTGGAAAGGCGTAGTCGGGTCAGGTATCGGCTGCACGAGTCCTGCTGGCTTCGTCGGAGGCCTCTTACATCGTTGGCAGTTATGGCACGACCGTGTGTACAGATAGACTGTTTTCGGGAGTCTTGGCCAGTAGTACTTGTCACGAATCCGGGCGAGCGTCCTGCTGTAGCCTAGCTGTCCAGCCGTCGGGTCGTCATAGCATGCTTGAAAGATTTCTTCTGGCAGGCTGGCCGGAACAATCAGCAGTCAGGCAGGGTTTCTCGTCCCGAAGTTCTTCTTGAAGAGCACGCCTCGCCGCAGAACGAAGCTTGACAAGTCTCGAAACAAGACTCGCGGAACTGACCTCCCCTTACCTTCGAGGTGGTCGATCACAAAGTGAAGTTCCGGGTCGTCTCGTTGAAATGATCTCCTGTCAGTATCTGTAACTGCGCCGAGAAAATGGGCGTCAACGTCGTCGTCAGTGCTTTCGGGAGGAGATTTGATTGGGGCCCTAAACAAAACAGCCGGCGTCGTTATGCTTGCGGCCAGACTTATGCACAATGGTGACGGTGAATTCTTGCAGTCGAAGGCTCCAGCGAGCGAGGCGTCCTGACGGGTCGTTGAGGTTGGCGAGCCAACAGGGAGCGTGGTGGTCCGTGACAACGTGGAACAGGATTCCGTACAAGTATGGGCGGAACTTGGTTAACACCCCGATGACAGCGAGACATTCCTTGTTGATCGTTGAGTAATTTTTCTCTGCCTTGGACCGTGCTCGGCTTGCGTAAGCGATCACCCTCTCTGCTCCGTCTTGTGTTTGGACGAGTACCGCGCCAAGTCCGACGATGCTGGCGTCCGTGTGAACTTCCGTTTCCGCTGATGGATCGAAGTGTCCCGAGGATAGAGGGTGAATTGTGTCTTTCCTTCAGTTCGTTCAACGCATGTTCTTGCTCCTCCCCCACTGGAAGTTCACGCTGACCTTCGTCAGATGCGTGAGTTGTGCAAAATCTTGGGAAAATCGCGAACGAAACGTCTGTATTAAGCGCACAGCTCATGAAATCTTCGGAC
>JAZHYW010051042.1:0-20858 GCA_037355805.1 Ixodes ricinus
ACTACGTATTGCTCGCGACTGCTGGGCTGCGGAGATCGAGCGCAGGGCTGTGAAAGTGTCAACAAATTTAGAATCGCCTCAAGAGTGGGCTGGCGTATCTAGAGTGTGCCGGGCCACCCGACGAACGCGCAAAACTCCGCACCGTTTGATGCTATTCGCATTAACGTAGATAATCATTCCCAAAGGATGGGTTCTGTTTTTAAATATTTGTATATTGCCGTCAGTTAAGCCGAAGCGATTACCCTTCGGGTCATATCGTACCAGGGCCGATACTCACTGCAAAGACCCCATTCGCGGGACAGCGACGCGGACCGCAGTTTGCTGACGTAGCGACCATACTTAGGTAGTAATTCTATTACAGTAATTGATTTACTGTAATTTAATCACTTTGCTTGGTAATTGTAATTGCAATTGATAACTTTCGGCTCGAAGGAATTGTAATTGTTATTTAATTACTTACTTGCGTCAGTAATTGCAAAATTTCTGGAACAATAACATTTACTTTTTTCAAAACTTCGCGGCGCCGACGGAACTCTCTGAAAGCCTCAGCACCTGCACAAGTGGCCTAGACTCTCGGTGAAAAACTCGCACACATAGACACGAACTCACACACACGCACAACATAAATAGCGTCGCATCGTTTGTTGTTTTGTTGCTTAACTGCGGGCTGAGAGACAATCCTCTTTGGAGCCTACGTCAACGGCGCCGTGTAGCGCCGTCTGCGGTACGAGATGAAAACAAGAGCTCAAACATGCCAAAATATTGAGAAAAAAATTGAGCTTCGGCTTTCAGCCGAGGTTGGGAATTTTAATTGTCTATGAAGTTCTTTTTCTTTAATTTGTGCCAGTTTCTTGAGTCCCTCTTCCAGTACGGTCGCAAATTTATATCTTTTTATTATATTCAAGTTTATTTTGTGTTGGTTTTACCTCGGATAATATTTGCATAAGCATTTTCGAGACTGACCTCGCACCTGTGAATATTGTCACCAATGATTCGGGAGCCCCGATTCGGTTCTTATATATTTATGAGCCATTATAATTTCAATTCAATGTAAATAATTTACAATACAATGATGTTTGTATGTGAATGCGGTCATATTAGCGCAAGTGGATTTTAGTTTTACATTAAGACGTGTAAAATATTCATATATTACTAATTGTCACATATTTATTTGCCTGGCTAACAGAAGTCCGTCAACCTCATTTTTTTCTTTGGCGACCTTGCGTATTCGACAGTATAAACTAATTTATTATTATTTATTGAAAATAGAAGAACGTAGGACATCATTACCCCAAACTGTCAAGTTCTATCATGAATTCAACAAAATTCATGAAAGGAAAGTACAATACGTGGTATTTATGCAGCGATGCTAGCCACTCAACAGTGGGGCAAGGAATGAACAAATAAATGCGTTGCATTCTATACAACTCGTTTAAAGTTATATGGCTCAAGTCGGGTCGCTCTCAGAAATGAGTAATTGTAAAGTAATTGTATTATTTTGTAAAAGTAATTTGTAATTGTAATTAATTACTTTTCACGTAGTACTAATTGTAATTGTAGTTAAGCTACTTTTGAAACAAAGTAATTGTAATTGTAATTAATTTACATTTTGGAAGTAATTTACCCATGTATGGTAGCGACCCTTTTTCCAACCAGCCGAAACTCCCCCTCAGAGCACTGGACTGTCCCGTACGCTTCCAGTGCCTTTCGGAGAGCGTCATTGGATACGTTAGATGAGAAGAACGCGGTGGTGACGAGATAAAGAACGAGGAGAGGGCAACCGAAAAGCGGAGAAAGAAAGCAGACCATAGGTGCACGTGTTCGTTTTTGCCGCGATAATTAGAAGTTGTTCGCGTGCTTGTCAACTTTATTTTTCTTTATAGAGCGTGCGTTACCAGTGTTTTCCTGCACAAATTGAAGCTAGAACAAGAAAATCTGGACACAGACCTTTCAAGCTGATATTTTCTTGCTTCTTTGTGGATATTAAGGCGCCAAGACCGTATGGGCTCACGTGGACTAGCTAAGGACTACCCTCTGGGACCATGATGGCGCCATTAGGAAGAGTCTGCATGGAATGCATGGAACGTTTTCCTCTAGATTATTATATTAACTCTGTGGTTTGAAAGGATACAATTTTAGATATTGCGTTACGTTGAGGATGAGGCACACTCTGTGTAGGTCACTCTCTAATTTCTTACCTGGTAAGTCAATTTGCACGGCTCTTCTCGGCGCTTCCTCAAGGAAATATAAAGAAAAAGAAAGGTCGAGGGAATATGTGCGAAGGTCAACTTATTGTAGACGAACACACCGAAATATAAAATAAAATGAGATACACAACACAAAAATTCACGAGGTCTGAGCTAAAGCAAACTTCGTGCCCAGCATCCAAAAAATAGCCGCTACAGTTCCCTGCGCTTTTCTCTCCCAATCACTTACAGTTTGCGCGCGAGAAAAAGTAAAGGAGCTTTTTGTCTTTTCCAGTGAAGCTGAAAATGGGACTGCAAATTGAGTTTAAAAATCTGAGCTGGAGGACACGGGAAGCTCGCCAGAAGGGCTGAAGAGCAACCACTTTTCGAGAAAGCCCGGCTAGGCCAGTAGGGCGGTCGTCGCAACTTCGAAAAGACGAAGGGGATGTCCGCACCGAAAAGCTTGTGAACTTTGGTTTCGTTCTTCCCGCAAAAGTAAAAAAGAGACATTTACACGAATTAGCGAAGGCTACCGAAACGAGAAAACGAGAAGAATCTTGAAAAGTAGAGTCTAGCAAAGCTGTCTTACATTATTATAAACTCTGACATGTATAAAAAGAAAAACTAACTTTGATGTCTTCCGTTAGATATCAAAGTTCTTGGCATGTAACTACGTTATTAAAATATTCGCTCAAGAACAGGTTGAAATCACAAGACGAATTCCGACTCATCCACTTTCTAATTACGGTTTCCGTGCTACTCTGCTCCGCTTTCAGCGCGCGGCCGCATCCAATAGTGCTATTAGAATGATCCAATGAAGCCGCGCCAAAAACTGCCATCTTAATGGCGCTCAACGTCTCTACGTTTGTTATCGCGGCCTGAACCAATCGCCCAGTGAAGGCGCTGTGGTCCCGCACTTTTGTTTTTCTTGCGCGTGATTGGTTTAGCAGGCGATCGCGCAAACCCACGAGGGAAACCAGCACCATGACGGTGCACTTTTGGCGGCGGTTTACCAGAGAGATTTAGGGAATTGTTTTTGCATATACGATACCTTCCGATGGGCTCTCCGGTATCCGAACTGCGCATGCGCTGCCACAGGAGTCTCGCATATTCTCAGTTCGTACCGGAGGGCCCAACGTACCTTATCGAATGTGCAAAAACAGCTCCCGAAAACTCCCTAGTGTCTCTATCGGATGGTTGCTCGGGCTGCTGTCGGACCTAAATTAAAACGGTGTAGCCTACTCGTCCACACACTGAAAACGTCAGTGACTTCGCTTTCCTGCAGAGCACACACCACGCGTCATGTGCGTTTCTTAAAATGGCACTGACTCCCATCTTCTTGCGATCCATTTTTCTCGTTCGTCGTAATTAACTGTCTTCATGTTCCTCAAAAAAAAATGCACACTCGCAGATTTTTTCATTTTTTCTTCTTCTCAGGTGTACTTCATCCTAAATCAGCGCTTGCAAAAATCGAAAATTTCCTTTCTTCGGCCTTGTTCACAGAGTCCCGACCTCCTTCGGCTACGAAACTCCGACTAGCTACTTTTAGCGAAAACTCGTCATCAAGCACCAGTTTCATCCGCGCCTTCTCCTTCCCTGTCCCGCAATTTGCGACTCGCTACATTAGCGATTCTACATGTAGAAGAAGGAAGCCAGAATAAACGGGACGCAAAAGAAATAAACACCGCAGTCATTTCCGAGAACACCATCACCGCAGCTCTGCCACACCGAGCCTAAGATGGCCAAATGGCTTTGCATATAGAAGTCGGTTTTCCCCTCTCCACGCACAAAGCCCGCATCTGAATGACGGGGAAGATGGCGGGGGAAGAAGACTCGCGAAAAGGGACGAGCGGCAAAGAAATTCTCCCTCCGCCTTAGTAATGTCCCGCGGCGTCCCAAGACGCCCCCGGCTCCGCGGCTGACGAAGCAAAAAAGAAAAGCGAGGCCAAAAAGAAAACCGACAGAAAACGAATACCAAAACACGAAAAACAGACCTAAGAATATAGAACGGAATAAGACCATGGCCAAAGAAAACCGAGGTTCCCAGAAAAGACCAAAGATAGAAAAGAAAGCCCGCAGTCTTTTCTATTAACAGAGACATCAAGTAGGCGTTGAACGTTCCTGCGTACATTACTTTTCACCCGAGGATCGCGCCAATGTTATCGCTCTTTTTGTGGGTGCCTCGTCGCCGTGGGGCTCTCGGTGCGATTTCGTGCGAGCATCTATATCTCGCTGCCGAGGCCGCGGGCCGAAATCAGTTTCGGTAGGCGTATAGGGGGTGCCTGTTGGCTGCTTTCCACCACGCCTTCTCATAAATCATTCCGTTTGTGTTCATTGTGGGAGCTGCTGCCAGCGTGCGGCCTTCAGTTTTCGGATTTTTTTCCCTTCCTTTCTTGTACTTCCCTAATACACTTTTATGTCACCCGTTGTGTCAGATGGTACAGCAAAAAAAGCTCAGCGAAGATCTGTGAGTATTGGTTATTGATCCCGGAAGGTGGCGCATACTCAGCGAAGTACAAACTTGTAGCAGCGGGCAAAAAATACACACAAAAAGGAGGAACGGACAGGACGAGCGCCGAACTTAAACTGAACGTTTGCGCGGCTACCAGTTTGTTATAATGAACGAACTCACCTGCATCGCTACAGTGATTCAGTGAAGTACGAAGCAAAACTATGAACGCTTTATTTTGGAAGATTAATGTCTAGCTGCATCGTTTTAAGAGAGACGTTTCACGAGTTATTTGTTGATTTCTGCGCAGATCAACAATTTCTCCTCAGAATGCTTGTAAAATCTCAGCCTAAGTAAGGCTGGGTGAGATACGAAATCCAAAGAACACTTTAAGAAAGGAATATGGTGGCTTTTACAGATAGCTACTGGAGCGAACACCGCGAGATACTTCCCCCCTCCCCCCCCCCCCCAGGTAAGTTTGTTGGTCCTCCCGGTGGTGTGGGAGGCAGGTTCCGCTCCGATAATCTGGAGCGTGGTGGCACGAACGTCGCTCAGTGACGGGTCGACTCACTGCTTGTAGACAACTATGGGCATTTATTTACACTCTAGTTACAAGTCCCAACTTGGGAAACCATCCTACCTCGTCTAGAGGCTCGACCCCAGTCCCCAATTTCTCTCAGTCAACCCCAAAATCCGAATCTCTCCAAAATCCTCTCCGCAGTCCTTTTGTAGGCCCTTAGGGATCTCCTTTCCCTCGGGAACCGACCAATTTCTTCAAATTACCCCACTCACACGTGATACACGGTTCTCCAATGGTCGGCGAGCTGTCAGTCTGGCGCTCCAACCGCCAAAACCACATTCCTTGTAAAGTCGTTCTCTGCATTTTTTTTCAGTCTGGCTGGCGCCAACCGCTAAATTATTGCATCGGGCAAAAAGCGACAATTTTACACTAAGCGGCGGAACCCTCTATATACAGGCACACTCTGTTAACAGCCACAAGCAGCTCCAAGAACGGGCCGTCCCAGGGATCGTCCGAGCAGACTCCCGAAACCCGAAACGTTTCTTAACGACCACGGGGGAACCGCTCCCGCATCTCGGCCGCTCTGCCCACGCAAATGCTCCCTCCAAACCGCCGACACAAACATAGAAAGCTAAAAAAAAACCAATGCCGACGCAACTCTGGAAAGAAAAACATTTCTAACAAAAGAAAACACCTTAATTAATAAGCATGCTTTCTATATACTTAACTCCCCCCTCCCTCCCCCCGAGTTTGTTGATGATGATTATTTGGCCTCGCAAATATATACAGCATTTCTCTCCACCAGACATCTAAACCCCCAGGAGGTCGTCGTTGCCTGGTCGATCTTCCGAGACTCGGCACCGGTCAGCTGGTCCCTTGGTCATCCGCTGCGCTTTAACGCGTAGCAGGTGTACGACCTGTCGCAGGCTGGCCCGTTGGCGAGAGAACTCATGTCCTGAGCTGGTCAGCATGCCGCCGATGCTCCCCTTGTGAAATATCCACCGTTGCCATCCGGGCACTCTCGGACGATCGGATGATTCCAGGAACCCATCGATGTCCTCCGCCGAAATTGCGTGACCACACGGTCCTGCCCGCGAATAAAGGACGGCTGCTGCTCTTGAACGGGTGTGAGCTCGAGTGCTCTGGAAGACAGCAGTCAATTCGGCACCGAATGCGGTAGGCGAGTAACCGCTCAGATGGTCACTTCCCATCTTTTGTGGGGGTCCTCCGGTAGCGGAAGAGGAATCTGGCAAGCCTTGCTCTAAGACTGCCAGGCAATACTTTGCGAATGCCCTCCTTAACTGTGCGTACCGCTCGCTCGGCTAATCCGTTTGACTGCGGATGGTATGGTGGAGCCGTACTCAGGTGCTGTACGTGGTTGTCTTGCAAAAACTGTTTAAAAACAGCGCTGGTAAATTGTGGTTCATTATCTGACACCAACGTTCTTGGCAGCCCAAACCGCGAAAAAATAACGCGCAGTGGTTCCATTGTGGTCTCGGCCGATGCCGTCTTCATCGATACCGCCTCTATCCACCTGGTGTGTGAGTCGACACCAATTAGTATCATCTGACCCTCCAACGGACCAGCATAGTTTACATGAAGGCATGACCACGGCTGGTTTGTGTCCGGCCAACTAATGGGAACTTCAGCTGGGGCATCAAAGAGGCCTGGACGCAAGTCTCGCACCTTCTAACGAGATCTTCGATGTCTCGATCAACTCCAGAGTACCACAAGACGGGTCGAGCCAAACTTTTCATGGCTGACATTCCTCGATGGGTGTCATGGAGGGCCGGTAACATCCTGGAGCATGCGGCTTGGGGAAGAACCACTCGATGTCCCAGTTCTTTTTCACCACCGGCACGGCGGGTGTAGCCCACTCGGAAACCGTCACCCGGAGACAGTACACCCTCCATGACCAGTCGGTCGATTTCGTCGGACACTTTCTCACGAAGGGCATAGGGCACTGCAAGTGCTTTGAAAAAACGAGGAGTGGCTCGATCTTTATGTTCTAGTGAACTGGAGGAACTTTGCAAAGACCTAGAGTTGGCTCAAACACGTCAGCAAAGTTGTCCAGCGGGATCTTCAATGTGTCCGTTTTGTGCTCAGCAGGCTTAGCTACATGCAAGTTTGCCAGTGTGTTTCCCGAGGAAAGCACAGGCACGCCCAACTGGTTACATGCTTTGATCGTGTCCCTGCCACAAAGGATAGGCCCTGTGCAATTCACCACCGTTAGGCGTGGTTCACACTCACAGCTAATCCACTGCCGCCGAAGCGGAATCGGCCGCGGCAATGCACACTGGACGCTACGCCCGGCAGCCGAATTCTTGCAGATTCGCCCGCCGATTCGCAAGTGTGAACCAGGCCTTAGAGATCCTGCCACTGCCTGTCCCCCGAGCTTCACTGTCATCTCTATTTTCCCCGCGATAGAAATAGGTCCCAGATAATACGAAGGCCTCAGCTCTGTTTTCTTCAAAGCTGAGACGTCCTCGGCAATGCCTGATTTTGTTTCCGGGTTTCGGCCTCTTTTCGGGTAGCGACCCGACTGAACCAGGTAAGCGCCCCCTTCCACGCTGGCCTCTTCCTTCCTCACACGTCGTGAGTTTTCTACAGCCTTCTCGGATGCAGTGGCGAAATCTTCAGTCTCTTCAAGGGTGAGTGTCCGCCTGGTGAGCAGATGTCTGCTTACATCGTCATCACGAAGCCCACGCACCAGATGATCTTGTGTCATGCGGTGCAGCATTTCGCCCAAATTGCAGTCTTCGGACAGTCTACGCGCCTCCGTTACGAATGCTTGTACGGATTCTTCGTCCCCTTGGTTTCGCATGAAAAAGTTGAAACTTGTGTTCTCGTTTACTTGCAGGGCGTGGTACTCTTCAAGATATCTTACGACGTCCTCGTAGCTTAGCTCGTTGATCTTCTTGGGGTGACAACGGCCTAGAGGCACCTTTCGCCAAGTTGTTGCTGAAAGCAGCCACCGATAATGCCCGCCGTTTCGGTTTCTCGATGCTGTGGCCTTCGAAGTAGGCCTCCAGCCGTACCTTGTAAGTGTTCCATGAGCCCGTTGTCTCATCAAACTGCGGTGGACGCGCCGTCACGGCTGGAACTGCAAAACATTGAAGAGTTGCTTCACCGTCTCGTCACCAACTGTTACATATCTGCCTAAGTAAGGCTGGGTAAGATACAGAATCCAAAGAACGCTTTATGAAAGGAACATGGTGGCATTTTGCAGATGGCTCCTGGAGCGAACACCGCGAGATCCCCCCCCCGAGTTTGTTGATAATGATTATATGCCCTCGCGGATGTATACAGCAAATGGACCTGCCAAACACGGCGACTGGTAGCTTCTAGTCACGGGTCGCTGTGAATTGGCTGTTTCTGTTGTCTCCAGGGGAAGACTCTTCGGCCGGAGGCGAAGCCAAGTACTGCAGCGAACCAGGTCCGTGATTGCACATTTACAGAGCACTCGGAAAGCTATTCATTGCGATCTACAAAGCTCTACAAATCTTGTGCTCTACGAACCTTGAGCTCTACGAATCTTGAGCCTGAACAAATGTTTAGACATATATAAAACCAAAGTTCGTGATTAGGTGCTTGGCATATGACCTGGGCGCGTGAAACATCAAGTTGTGATACGCGTTCTATACTCCCTTTCACCTTACGTCCGGCCGAAGAGGATGCTACGAGCCTTCGGAGTCAATCCAAGGCAGTGTGAGTTTCCCGTGACCTTTAAGAGGAAGCGCCGTGTCGCGCGGGAGGAGTAATCATGTGTTACATTCACGAAGCTGGATTAACTGCACTCTTCAAAAAGCCAGTAAAAAGCTAGTAACTGCTGCAGTTACTACCTTTTCCTGACCGTTACTATGAAACGATTTACTACTTCAAACGCTCGATATGAGTAACGGTCAGAAAAGGTAGTAACTGTTGCACACAGTTACTACATTTTCCTGACCAGTTACTATCAAACTATTTACTATTTCAGACGCTCGATAGGTTGTAAAACGTTAGTAAATGCTGCAGTTACTACCTTTTTCTGACCGTTACTACCTTTTTACTAGCTATTCACTATCCCAAAGGCGTGGACAAGATGGCGGCGTCTGCTGCATCGCCGATGGCGATACTTAGCGCCGCACTTACTGCTTCGGAATGCAGAAAGAGGTATCCATACACAATCTTAGCATCAAATATTGTAAGAGGGGGCATGTTGAAAGGTTGGAGCTGACGTTATAACGATCGCAGCCTCTGCTCCAGCACGTCGTGGATGCTAGCGCTGCCGCAACCGCAGCCATCGTTGATGTAATGCCAATGCGGCTTGCGACCTTCCTTCTCGTTTGCCTTCTTTTGGAAGCGTTTTTATTTTCCTCTTGGTTTTAACTGGGATGCGAATTGCCACGTATAACGCGCGCTAAAAATGTTTCCAACGAACAAAAAAAAAAAGGTTAATTATTATTATTTATTTTCTCTGTATTCTTGTGTTCTTTGAAATATGTTTCTGTTTCACAAGAGGCGCTTGGCAAAATCGTACGACAAGCACGTTGGGGCCTGGCGGAGTTTGCGAAACACTCATTTCTGCGAGAACCTACCCTTTTTTTTTCGTGTGTCCTGTGCTGTTCTCGTGTTCCCGTCTTGTGTCCTTGTTATCATTCGTGCGCTCGACTTGGCGAGTATGTGCAACGAAAATCATGAACTGGTTTAACGAAAATCTAATTACAATTAATGCTTTGAAAACTAAGCTTGTCTGTTCCAGAAATCCACAGAAGGCTGTAGTTGTCAACTCCAAGGTTTTATTACACAAATCAATTTGTCCAAACTGCACCTGTTCCCCGCTGGAATATGTCGATAATGTGAAATATTTGGGAGTTTTTTTTTAGATTCAGACATGTCTTGGAATTCGTATCTGTCACACGTCTGTAGAAAACTTCGGAGCGTCAGCTGCTCACTTTTCAACCCCAAAGTGTTCATGCCTTTTTCAGTAAGGAAAGTCTATCGCATACGCGCTTGGCTGCAGTGTACTTAGGTAAGGCATTACTTTGTTCGGTAATTGTGCAGAGCTTTGGCAAAGAAAAATTGACCGAATTTTGAGGGACTTGTTAAAGAGTGTTGTGTATCGTTTGGAAGTTTCATCTGATGTGAACATTTTCGAGTCTTTATGAATGCCGAGTTTCTCTTCTTTGTTTATGCAAACTGTTGTGCTTCGCCATTTTCGGAATAATGATTTTAAGTGTACATAAGTTGCCCGAAGAAACCTTCGTTGCACGTCTCGATTTGAAGTCACACGTTGTGTTACACGGTATGGAAAAAGAGTTCGTTCTTATTATGTGCCATTTAGCTTTAATATATTACCTGATGATTTCTATGAGGCCAATTCCATCAGGAAATTAAAACAATCTGCAGTCAGATTTGAGATTGTAGGATTACGTTTTTATTGTTTTCGAATTTTTTTCCTTTGTATTAGTTGTAGTTCTGTTAACGTTACTGTGTATCTTGTCGTTCGACTTGCCGGGTCATGTCCCACAAGCCTGCTTTGGCTTGGATAGACCCATTTATGTGCAGCGTTATTTTATATATGCACAATAAACATATTATTATTATTATAATATTATAAAATAACATGCCGTATATCGAGAACGATTGGGTCACTAAATAAACTCAGGGAACTATTGTTAAAGTTGTTAAAATTGCAAGTCTATTACTCACTTCTTTATTCGCACCTACAGTACTGCAAAGTGGTATGGGGAACAACTACACAAACAAATATAAATAAGTTATTTTTACAAAAACAAAAATATATATATCCGGTTTGTTGGGAACCTAAAAGAATATTATCAAATAATGTCTTCATTTCAGGTGTTTAAAATCTAAGCCTTAGATCAAATTCTGCCCCTAAAATGTTTTATTAATATTTTCCATCAAATTAGACAGGTCCAGTCACTTTTCTTTATCAATCATGTATCCAAACTCTCAGGAAATTACAGTTTACGACACAGCCATGACATGGAAAGCAAAGTCCGCAGTAATTATGGCTTTCAGCAAGTCTCATATCTCATTCCAGACACTTCAAATACACACCCCACCATATCTCGAATGATGGAAAATATTAGGTAATTCAAGACATTTAAGAATAACCTAGTAACCTATATTTCAAACCTTTCGTGAACTGCAGTTTGAACTCAGTATTTAATAGTTTCTCATTTTTAAAACCAAATTGATATTTTATCCAGTGCTGATGTTTCTGGTATACGTGTGGGAACGATTCTTTATCCTCCGTTTTGTCTATTTTCTCTACTGAGTGCTGTACAAACCTAGGCCTGGGGTTCTGTCAGAAGACAAGCATGTCTTATTTTACCCTAGCCCCGCAGACGTTTTCGTCTGAAATAAAAATACAGTACAATACAATACGTCACGCCGTTTTGGTGGCGCTGCGGTCGTCACGGCTCATGCAGACTCTTCACCTAATGCGAATCTGGACTTTGCGCTCGCTGAGTGCACACATCTGGTCCTGGAAAAATGGCGCGTTGGAGCATGTTAATCAAATCTTTTTTTTTTTTTTTCAAAGCGTGACGAGAGATGTATAGAGAAAGTAGGCCTGTTGTTTCATTCGTCAAGTTCTTAATATGTCCGGAGGAGATCAACAATTACAATCTCTGTCTATGGAGTCTGCTCCCAAAACAGACACGTGGGCATGAACATCTCAATCACGTCACGCGAAATGTGACCAACGTATGAGTTCAGTGGACCCGATAGAAATTGCTTCCCGATCCACTCTCCTCAGCTCTTTTTCTTGTTTTTTTTTTTCTTGTATCATCTTCGCTTTCACTCACTTGTGCTTATTAGACGTGTGCGAATAGTGGATCGAACCGAATAACGCAGTGACGTCCGTAGCATAAACACTGTTAAAAGAACCGGCCATTGTGACTCTTCTTGGCAACGTGAAGGTTACGAAGGATGCAGCGCTATTCGATTCGAACCACTATTCGCACACACCCCTAGTGCTTATAGAACATTACACGTATCATAGTTACTCGTTTCTTTAATATTACCTTTTCCAAATTATTGTATTCTGAAAGAAACGTGCAAGCAAGAACGCTGACGTCTAAGAGCACTCATTAGTATTTATAAACTTGGCACTAGCCTACAAGTTTCAAAGGGCGACACCGATAGCATCTTAAGACAGACATCAAGACTTTAAGGAGGACTTATCACCATTATTATAGTCTCCACGATGGTGCTACGGTGCTGTTGATTTCAATATATACCAGAGAAAATTGTCATGAAAACAAATAATTTTAACATTTTTGTGAAGCACCGAAGCTTAAAGATGCTGATATTTAAATTGAGGCATGAAATGTTTTTTAACGCCACCTCCCAATCCCAAAATAGTGTCCGTCTGTCCGTCCATGCGTCCGTCCACACGTGCATTTCCTGCCAAATTTAGCGGGGAAGTTGATGTCACGAGACCTATACACGAAATCACTCTCTCAGATAAGTTTAAAGAGAAAAAGGATGTCATGTTACCTGACGTCACGGGACACAGAGATTAATTCAGTTTCCCCGCTAAATTTAGCGGTAAAATTGACGTCACGTAACCTATACACTAATTCAGTTTCCCCTCCATATTCGGCTGGAAAGTGCGTGACGTAACGTCACCTATCCACCTCGGGGAAATTGAGGGCACTTGACCTATACGCCAACTCAGTTTCCCCGCTACATTTAGCGGGAGAACTCACGTCTCGTGGCCAAAACATCAATTCAGTTTCTCCGCTAAATTTAGCGGGGAAATGACGTCACGTGACCTCAATTCAGTTAACCGCTAAATTAAGCACGGGAAAATTCACGTCTTGTGACAAAGACACTAATCTAGTTTCCCCGCTAAATCTAGCGGGGAAATCGACGTCACGGGACCCAACGTCACGTGCTCGTTACAACCATTCACTTTCTACACTAAATTTATCGGGAAAATATATGTCCCGTGACGCATCAATTCCATCGTGAATTCCCTATAATAAATTTCATGCATTGTAGGACGTTAAATGAAAAAGGTCGGTGCCAATATTTAGATTTTTATGAGAAAAAAGAATAGAAATCTTCAACGCTTTGGGTCGGTGTGATACGGAGTACGGCGACAAGCGTGTATCATGGTCACTGGCATTTTACGAAATGAGGGGCGTGGCCTATTATGATAATGATCCTCGCTTTGTGATTGGTTCTTCGGCGTCCTTATCGGCCGATGCTGCACTCTCATTGGCCGGAGGGTGATAACGAGATGCCCAGAAATCGCCACGCCCCGCGCCTCTGAATCTGTCCGTGACTGTATGCCCACCGGGCAACGAAGTTTGACGTGACAACTGGCGCCGTCTTATGGGCAATTTTCGCAACTCTGAGACGGCCCGCCGCAGCCGCAATCATTGGACCCGATCTCGAGCTCGAATCTCTGAGCGCCGTTCCGAACAGTGACGTAGCACGCTCGTTGTCCAATCGCTCGGTGACGTGGCCTTTCCCAAAGTTGCCTCTTTGGCCGCCAGCCGCGCTGACTGACGGCCGACCGAGGCGCCTCCTGTTCACTGCCCTGGAGCTCTACAGAATGTCGAACTCCGGGTTCTTTCGTTGGCAGAATACTGAATTTTGAATTATATCTGATTGCTCGCATCCATTATTCCAGATCCTTTGGCGAAGCTTATCTATATTTACCGTATTTTTTTCTTTTCAACCTTATCTGCGCAGTTTAAAGTCTCCTATATCACGTAGTTACGTTCATGTCCTTTTTTTATTTGCGCGAATAAAACAAAGTAGCCTTCAATTTTTACGGCCTGCAAAATGCACTAGGCTACCTTCATAAGCGGCCAGAAAGACGAAAAAAAAAACTTAGAACAAAAGGGTCTATATATTTTACGGCTTGGTCATTATGCAGATTCGAAAGAGCCATTGCCATTCCCAAGCTATCGGATTTCTTCGTTGTCGGCTGTGCAGGCTACTCGCTTATTTTATATATATTTTTTTAACTGAAGAATATCTTTAAATACTAATGTGAGACTTCTCGCCACCTATTCATTGCAGCTGGAACTATCGATAAAGCTTTATTCATTCAAGATGACACACTATCCGCCCATTCTGAATTTCGCTAAAGATATCATCCAACGAGCTTTTTGTTTTATTTTGATTAATTTATTGGACTGTCATTTTGTTGAAGGTTACTCGAGGAGAAAAAACACAAGCATATAAATGTAGCAAACATAGACAAATGATTAGGAAAAAACCTTGTCTTTGAAAGTAATTACTCTAAATATTCTAGCGTTATGCAATAAACACACTGAAGTTTATAGGAATATAGCTGAAAATTGCGATGTGGAGCAGGAACGATGAGCATAACGTTTCACAAGAAAATGTAGTTAGGTGGAGTAAGTTAGCGCCCGATTCAGGTTGGTGCAGCAGTTCGTTTATTCATCTACTCTCTTTTGAATCTATTTGAATCCACCCGCGACAAAGAGAGAAGCAGCATTATCATCATCATTAGCACGCATATTCTTAAAGATATGCCAATACCACAAGATGTTCGAGACCAGGAATAGCTCCTTCAGTGGGCTGCAGAGGCCCTTGCCTATAGACCGCTTGACCATGGAAATGCCGCAGAGGATACTGTCAGCAGCCACCCCCCCCCGCACACACACACAAACACACACACACACACTTTCTTCATTTTTGAACGTAACAAAGAAGAAAAAGAAAGAAAGGAAAAAAATTGGTAATGGAGTTTCCAAGCCATCATGTTTCCAAGGCGAGATAACTCCTTCCATGTCTCTGTCCACGGCGGCGGTATCAGGTTGTCTGGGAAATGGAAGTCTGTCAATTCCGAACGTTTTTTTGTTTTTATGCAATCCTTGAACAAACACGGCGCATCTTTTTTTTTTTTTTTGCCACCGGCTGTTTTAGTGTCTCAATCTTGCGGAGTCACGTTCAGTTCACTCTTTTTTGTGTTCTTGTTTTTTATTTTCTTCTCTGGCGCCACCCAATTCGGACGAAAACTCCTGAGCGGTGCTCGTTGCTTTTGATGTGCTAAGCCCTGGACTTGACGTTAAATTGGGTTCTGGTAGGCAGGGGACACCTCATCATATCCAACTGAAGCTAAGCCTTCGGTGTTTTTCTTCGATCAGTGCCAGGGACGTCTAAGGTCTATATTTACATAGAGGCGCTTGCAACTCGACAAAGCCATAAGAATATTCCGATTTTCCCTCTGGAAGGACGTGCCGTTACAGTGAAAGTTCAGGAAGTATACCGATATCTCGTTCCAAACCTAAACTCTAAACAAAAGACAAACAAATATATGTTAGTTTGCTTTCCTTCAAAACACGAGACAACCAACCACAGCGAACAAAATTCGGCAGACACTTAAGACTGTTTCCGAGTAGGAATGCGAGAGCATTCCTACACGGAGCGCATACCTACAAGCAGCGGGCCACGTCTTCCATCTTCACACTGCGCTCAGGCGGTGACGTCACGCTCCTTCACTGAGCAGGCATGAGAAGGCTGATATTAAACTCGTATGTATAAGGTCAACTCGTGTTTCAAGTGGTGCATCCATAGAGTTATTATAATGCACGCTGGAGGTTCACCTGGCGCTAGTGTCTATGCGACTTTCGGGAGGCAAACTGAAGCAGACTGCAACCTGTCTACTTTTGCGGTGCTCCTGTGCATTCCTATGGGAAAACGCGCGTGCCTTTTGTCTCTTCGCCGGAAAATAACATGTAACACTTCTGTTATCTGGGTCGTACCGAATAGAATGTACCTTGATTAACAGAGTAAAAGTGTAATTGCTTTAGTTAGCGCAATTTTATTCGTCAGTGAACGATGTTTATCTTCGCTATATTTCAGGCCCAAACCTCTGTTCCACAGTAGGTGTGTAAAAACGAGTGAGGATTCTTAGCAAAATAATAATCGAAAAGAATATAGAGCGTGTTCAATGCTCACTAGCATTCCGGTGACGCTTATATATTGCTAATATTTCAGGACTGTCACTATATAGAAAATGACCCCGTCTTACATCTTTACGAGTGGTTAAAAGCATCCAAAACGTAAAAAAACAAGAGTATCTGGGCAATGAAAGGTGTCTCTTTTTTATTACTTTCTATGCCGGGCAGCTTTTAGGAGACACTTGTTCTCAAAGATTTCGAGCGTGAGGGTGATGTTTTGAACGTAGAACAAGCATTCGTACAGCAGAAATAATAAAGCAGTACTTGCTTATTGAAAATCGAACTATGTTACGTGGTCTTCAGTTTATTTTGATCGTCTGCATGAACAAGGAATTACTGATCCAGTGTTACTGCGTAGTTCTTGCCGTCTCTCTTAGTTTTCCAGATGTCCTTCGTTCGTTTGGCACGTATTACCCCCTTGCTGAAAAGCGCCGACGTCGTGTTCGCACTAACAGTGCCCGTCAAGTGCACACAAATATAGGTGCGAAGCAGCTTTAGCACCGTTTTTAATGCGATGAATTTGAAAGAAAAACGCCTTAACTGACCAATTATTTCGTCGGCCTAAGTGAGAAACGCTCCAAGCTACCTAGTTCGTACGAATTATTCGGGATATTTGCTATTATGATCGAGCGCAGGAAGAAAATACATTCACGTTTTCCCGTAGAAAGCATTACCGGAAGTCAATTTTCGACTGGTTGCTCTCTCGCTTCAATTTGCCGCAGTACACTGGCGCCATTTGAACCTCTAGCGTACATTATAATAACCCTAATGGGTGTATCTACGCTATGGTGCTTGGAAAGCGTCTCCAACTGGTGTGTTTACAGCGTCCAAAAAAAGTCGTCCCTCGATTTCCGCCTGACGAAGTCTTCGAAGTTGTCATGGTTACGTCAGAACGACGCCGTGCTCCGATTGGCTTTCATTGAAACGATAGGGGTAGACCTCAATGCTAGATGCCTCGAAATCTACGCACAATTTTTTAATTTTTTTTTAATCAGCCAATGAGAGCTTGGCATTCTCACATCATCGCAGCCCCTGTGGCAAGAAGCACGCGGACTTTCGCTCCGCATATCTTTTCTCTGCGGTGTACATTTTCGAGCAACAAAAAAAAAAAAATTACCGCGGCCACTAAGGCGACATTGACGAGAACGCGCACAATTTGTGAAAGACAATTGCCAAAGTATGGCGTATTAGCGTATCTTACTGCGCGCACCGCGAACTATATCTTTCGATGATTTGCACCCTTGGTGTTTGTGCACATTTGTTGCGCCACTCCGAGCATCAGTTCCATTTCCCATCTTTTCTGTCACGGACAACTTTAAAGAAAAACAACAAAAACAACAACACGAGGCGTGACCTAATATATTTACGCGTCTCGCATCGCGACTTTTTTTTTTGGAATTCTTAATAGACCTATTGCAGTATTACCAAGCATCAAAGAGAATGCAGGGATTGGTGTCCACGCGCCGCACGTGCTGGCCTCAGCAGTAGTAACTTTCTAAAGCAAATGCCTAAACAAATGGCATCTTGCACGCGCGTTCGTCAATGCTTTATTTGATTATTTACTCCGAATCTTTTGATACGGGAAGGCGTGCGCGTGTAGCGCGTTGAGCATAATCCCTGCATTCTCCGTATAGCAAATGGTCTATTGGTTAACGCCGCAATCTGACTTGCTGTGACCAGATATTGAGAGGATGAGGGCCCGCCACGCATGCTGCCAGTGACTCTATAGTTGCGTCTATGTATTTACGTGTTTATCTTATATTTCCACGACGTATTTTTTAGGTTATCTCTTCATATTTGGCGGCGAAAGCTGTTAGTGGCCCGTTCCCCGCTTTTTCGACGCAACGAGTGAAACTGCCGTCAGTTTCACCGCTAAATAAAGCGGAAAAATTGACTTCTCGTTGCCTAGGCATAATTCAGTCTCCCCGCTAAATTTAGCGGAACAATTTACGTCACGTGACCTATGCACCAATTCAGTTTCCCCGCTATATTAATTTAGCGGAAAGGTTGACGTCCCGTGACCTTTGCACTAATTCTGTTTCCCCGCTAAATTTGGTGAGAAAATTGATGTCACGTGAACTGACGTCACGGGACTTACAGACGAATTCAGGTTCCCCGCTAAATTTAGCGGAAGAATTGACGTCAGATGACCTAAGCACCAATTCAATTTCCCCCGCTAAATGCGGTGGCAAAATTGATGTCACGGTACCTGACGTAACGGTACCTACAGACAAGTTCAGGTTCCCCGCTAAACTTAGCGGAAATATTGACGTCACGTGAAGCTATGCACAAATTCAGTTTCCCCGCTAAATTTGGCGGGAAAGCACGTCACGACCTTAAAACCATTTATTCATCAACAACGTATCGACGCTAAATCAACGCAACGTCGTTTCCATATGCAAATCACCGAATAACGCACGATCGTCACAATGCCAATCAATCGTCATCGTTTCCTATCGTCAAATAAGTGGCACAGATGTCGCTGTCAAGGCGCATCATGTCGTGTGATCGTCGCGCAATTTTCTTTTCAGCTCGAGAAAATGAATAAAGAATAACGAAGGAAGAAAACTAATTCCTGTCGGTAGCGAAGCACATCACGCAGGAAAATTCACTTTTAAACTTAAACAAAATAATAAATTTTTAACACCACTGCAATTAAAAGTACTACTATACAAACAAGACAAAGGCGAGCACACATTCTTTTGGAGCTTGCTCAGACGCAAATTAACTTTGGCGTTCCACAAAAACGCTCAGGAGAGTTTCTAATCTGAGACATCCTCCCGTCTTCGTCTGGGAACAACGTCAAAAAAATAAATAAAAGAAAATCCAATTATATCCGCTTTTTTATGAACTAAATTACTCGGCCCCGCAGGACGACACCGACTCTTCCTTGAGCCCACGCGCCAGCGTTCTTTGTGTCAATCTTCCTCGCAAGCGCGCGTAGATAGCTAAACATGCTAAAAAAAAAGTGACCTAAAAAAATAAAAAGATCTAGACATTCAGTTTTAAAAAATTGAGTCGGTACACTTGCGAATTGTTAGGCCTTTCAGGGTCCTCGCCTAAATATTGAGTACAACATTTTATTGTTAATCTTTAACCGCGTGCTATACACCTTTTTCGTTTAGCCTCGCGCCCAGCCACGTTGTCTCCATATCCGGTATGCGTTCCGAAAAAAAGCAAGAGATTACAGCCCTGAATAAGTAACAAAGTATAGAAGGGTCATAACAAGAACGACTGACGGTTGCAATTAAAATGTTAACACGTTCTACTGTCGAGGCGAGAAGAAAGCGATGTTTTCACGCATACCGGAAGTTCCAGAATTAAAGATGGCGGCGCCCACGTAGAAAAGGTGTATTGGAGAGTACTAGAGAGCCTAGATTGAAAGAGAGGGCCCATCACAAACCATGGGGATCGAGCGTTTGCAATTGAATGGCGAACGCGTCCCGTGCCGATTGGTGGCAAGTGCGCATGCGTTGCGTTTTCAACGAGGCGAGGAGGAAAGCAGGCGGAAAGTTGGAGACGCTCGCAGACGATCAAAACGCTTTCGGCACCCCCTCGCGGCTCGTGTTGCAAACGCAGACCATAAACCACGTGACCTCACTCGAGCAGTCGGAAACTGCCACTGTTATACAGGCGCACTAGGGATGGGATCCAATCGTCGCGCCCCGTAGCGGCAAGGACTAGAACTATAAACCCAAGGGGTCAACAACAACAACAACAACAACGACAATGTGGATTATTTGCTCGCGTTTGTGACGCAGCGCTCGGGTGACGGACGGCCGGCCGAACGCTGCGTCAGCATTCGGCAGGGGCTCGTGTTCAATCGGGGAAGCGCCGATCCAAAACGATCGAGTTCGAGCCGAATCCTGACGCGCAGCACATTGGGTCTAATTTGTTCCCGCGCTCAATCAAAAAAGATGACGTAAAAGACGTTAAAAAGCCCAATCCACGGGCTATGCGTTGAATGAACACAGAGCTCCACGGAATACATGGCTGGACAAAAGCTCCCCTTTGGGAACGCAAGTTCGTCTGTTTTTTTTGCAGTGGTTGTGGTGACGTCAGAACCGCAGAGTTCTGATTGGCTGTGATCGAAGGATAGTGGGTGGACCTCAAAGCAAGCTGCCTTGAGGTGTACCCACTATCCTTCTTCAATCTTAGCCAATCAGAGCTCTGCGTTTTGACGTCACCACAACCTTTGCAAAAGAAACACAGACGAATCTTTGCGCTTTGCATATTTTTTCTCCTCGCCAATACCAGGGTCATTCTGCCGAAGATTAAACATTTAAGTTCATGAAAAGTTAATTTGGCGACATTGACTTTTCGTTTAGTATATCTTATGCTGATCGATAGGTAATTCATTTGTTATTTTGATAGAAAACACAACCCAGCTCCCAGATGCTTATTCATATCGTTAACGACAAATATTGTAGAACGTACTCGAGATAAAATGACCGACAGCTATTTTACAGCTTTATTAATGAGCCGTAAAATTATATAGGATAAGATAAGATGCGGACTTATAAGTTGAACATGGTCAAAAATCGCCCCGCTTACTACTCTTCTACGACTTATAAGTCTGCATGATTATATACTGAAAATGAATTGTTGATTTAAATTTGGTTTAGGTTATGGGACTGACCCGTTGCTGCGATTTAACCGCAACACAAGTGGAAGTTACGTGACTGACCGTTGTACGACCGTTATACCAATGACCATTAGCAATAATACGTAACTGAACGGCA
>JAZHYW010051043.1:0-10667 GCA_037355805.1 Ixodes ricinus
CTGAACGCACGGAGCTTTCGTGCTCGCGCTTCCAGCTTTGCCTTCGCTCGCACATAAGGTGAAACGAAGTATAGGTTTCAGACGCCATGAATTTCCCAGAAGTGGCGCGCGGCACGTGCCTCGAGCATTTTTACAACAATGAATGGCGCCACTTTTCCCAAACCAGAAACGAAAACAATCTCCTCAAAGCACGCTGTCGAGTGTGAGCCCGCGGCATGAAGGTTGCATTTTCGTTGTTTTTTTCATCAGAATGGAGACAGGAAAGGAGATCTCTCTTGATTCGTAATTTTTGATTAGCTGCTTCGGTCTTTGCGCTGTTTCGCCGGATGGTACCTCAGAATCCAAGATTTAGTGCGAATCTATATTTGCCTTCTGCGGATAGTGCCTAGGCCTGCGGGACTGGCATAGGAATATTTTTGTCGTCACGCGTGAGAAGAGCTTTCTCAACTTCCCTTGCGTGTGCGTACATTTGTTCTACACCTTTCGCATTTTCAAAAGATGAAACTTCAAATTTCGATCAACTTCTTCCCTGCCAAAGGTCTGTGTGTTGCGCGAGAGGCGGGGAGCAAATTTTGCACTGTTCCCAAGTTCCGTAGACCAACGATAATAGGGTGTTTTCGTAGATCGTTCTGGCGTCTCCGCTACGTTATCCGCTACGCCTCCGAAACTACTGCGCATGCGCCAATCTAGCGCGACCTTGCGGAGTTGCGGACGTGGTTGCGGAGGCGCCTTACGAAATAGCGGATCTCGAGATGCGCTGGCCGTTCGATTGTGTGTCTTTTTATCTATCTTATTTTATTTATACATATATACGCGTATAAATAAAGAACACAACGACGACGACGTTGAGAGGATGACACACCGGGCCACGGCGGTGCCTCAATCTGAGCCCTGGTGCCTCGGAGGCGGCAGCTTCGACGTTGACTGGGCTACCTCCTTGGAGCCTGATGCTTCGACTCCAGTGGACCCCAGTGAGCAACAGCGCCATAATGTTCCGGGAGCTCCTTCATGCCCCGATCGAACGGCGTGCCAGGGGCCCTATGTTGCGCTTTTTAGACTCCCAGGAGACTATACCTGTTTTCACCTCAAGAACCATAGGAAAAAAAGTCCGGCTTCTCGCGGATGATTACTAATTTTCACCCTTAGGTGGAGATTTAAGATATATTAATTAGCATTTTGGAGTGGATACACGTTATCTTATCAAGGAGTACACGTTTCGAACGCCAAAAGCATCGCCTGTGCCTCCGACAACCAAATCTGGCGAGAACTATTTCGCGCGGCGTATGAACAATGCGCAAAACTTACTGTTTTCTTGAGGTGAAAACGGGTATAGGGAGAAGGAAGTGACGTCAACAACGCTCTTTGGATGTTGATTGGTGGAGTCGCTGATGACGGTATCTGCTAAGATACCGTCATCTGCTAAGATACGTCAGCGTTGGATACGTTAATTCACACCTATCACTTCCTTCTCCTAGTCTCCTGGGAGTCCAAAAAGCGCAACATAGCAGCCCTGCATGATCCCCCAGCTCGCTTCTCACCCGCCCAACCCGCCTCCACGAAATCTGGACTTCTGCGAATCGGACTGCCATCCTCCCCAATACCAGCAATCCATGTCGTCGTCATTATCCATGTGTCACAAAGAAGATTTACATGTTTTTTTTCACCGCAAAAATAAACTACTAAGCATCGCCAAACGCTTATTCTCCGTCCGAAGGTAGCTCTAGAGGTCACAACCAGATGCCAAAGTTTCATCCCGATCCGATAACTTAATCAAAAGTTATAAGCGATTTTTGAAAATTTCAATGGGAAAATGGAGCCCATTTTCGCCCGTTTTCGGTTTCTGGTGCCATAGAGCCCCATGTATTCGAAAACTCCGTCGGCCGCCATTTTCACATTTTCACCATTTTCACCATCGCGAATAGGTCGGTTTAAGCGCACACGAAGGATACTTCGATACTCTTGGCTCGTTGCCTCGGCTTCGCCTACTTGCAAGGCTGTAATCTTCTTGCGATATGCATGCTGGCGTTCCTTCGTTTTAAAAATCTTGCACGGCTCTTCATTTCTTTCTAAGAACATTGTTCTGCATCGGACCATGGCTCCGCGATATTCCTTCTTGAGGAGAGCGAGAATACGGCCTTTGCAATTCCGGATGTCTTGCCTACTGCCTTCGAAAAGGACAGTCTCCACCGGACATAGCTTCCTTATTTGGTGCCTTGGGTCCGTCCATTGGGCATCGGAAGAGAGTTTGTAAGATCTTCAAGTCTGAGTGTTGGCGGCAAGTTCGATTCCTTCACGACTGGTTGAGAGTTAGCGCTTGTCCTGTGTGCTTTTTCGTCTTTTTGTCCCGTTTTTTTTCCGCTGTTCTTAAGTTTTTAATATAAATGTCAATACCAACTTGCCCAGCAGACTAAGCTTTTACAATACACTTCTTCTTCATTGGGCTATTTTCTGTGTAAGCTTCCACTATGTGAGCAGTGCGCGCAGTGCACGAGTCTCATCGCCCTCTCGACGTGCAAGGCCAAACACCTTGCCTACTGCCTTCGGAAAGGACAATGCCCACCGGACATTGCTTCCTTATTTAGTGCCTTGGATCCGTCCATCGGGCATTGGAAGGGAGTTTGTAAGATCCTCATGTCTGAGTGTTGGCGGCAAGTTTGATTCTTTCACGACTGGTTGATAGTTAGCGCTTATCCTGTGTGCTTCTTCGTCTTTTTGTCCCGTCTTTTTGCGCTATTTAAATTTTTTTTAATGTGAATGTCTCTTCGGAAAAGCAAGTACCATCGCCTCCGGAACCTCTGGGTGCACCTCATTAATCTCATCTGTGCGCCCTGGTGCCCGCACATATCGATAGCTGGCGCCCAGTGGATAAATAAAAATGTTATTCACTCACCAGCTCTGGTCACTAAGTGACCAGAGCTGGTGAGTGGATAAATTTTTCTAACTATTCGCGCAGTCCTGTTCGAAGACCCTACGTAGTATTAGCAAATACGATAAAGGCTAGTGCTGGAAATTCCTTCGAAAGCCATTGGAAGTAGTTGCGAATGACGACAGTGGCACCTCTAGCGGACCTGCAGCCTACGGAAGTAGACGACATAATACGTTTTGTAAGCCCCATTTTGTTTTCCCAAACGTTGAAACAATTCATTACGGTCAGTGCGCTTGAACCACGGAATTCACTGATCACAACTGCAATGACAGCTAAATTATAGGGTCACAAAAGCAGACATTTGTTTAGGTATCATGCCGTCAGCATGCTTATCCTACGTTATCCAGGGGATTACACACGTTTGGGACGTCTCTTTCAAGAGACGTCCCAAGCGTTTCCGGGGAAAGGGCGGTGGGGGAGGGGACGCCCCCCCTCTCCCGCGCCCCTGGGAAATTGAGAACTTTCCGCTCATGCTCACTGGCACGATGGCTTGTTGACTGACTGGGCGCGGCTTTTGCTGGCTCCTGTTCTTCGTACTTGGCAAACGGTGCAGCTGGTGAAGTGGGGCCAGAAGCGTCAACAACCTCTGTGACGTCCATTGGCAGCTCCGATTGGTCATCGGTCTCTTGAGTTCTTGGGCCAAGGAGCTTACTTGCATACGTTGTTATACAAGTGTCGGTGGTGTATCCATACCGTCCGCATTTGAAGCAACGTGGGGTCTTATACTGGCGTCGGACATATCCCACTTTGTTGAATCCAAGGCAGAGTGGTGGCCTTCCAGGCACAAGAACGACGCACTGGCATCTAAAGACCTTCAGGATGTGTGGTACCTTTTGAATTGTGATGCCTTCGTGGAGTGGCTATGTCAACTTCTCTGTTCAAAGTCTCCCATATGCTCCATGCCCGGGCATCACCACTTTCTCGACCGATGTTTTGTACGGTGCCAAAGGCTTGTAGGGCATCAACAATGTGTCGGTCTTCCATGTGGTCTGTCAGCCATAGAATATTTATCTTTATGTCGTGCGTGAATGGGTCTAACACAAGACATCTCCGTCCTCTCACGAGGAGCTCGATCGCCTCGCCAACGCCTCCTGTACTAAGTACAGTACAGGGGGCGTTGGCCTCTGCCTCACACAGCTTTCGCTTTCGTGAGCGCGTTCGCGCATGTGATCATCCAAACGTGGCTGATTTGAAATTGCCCTGTTGCGCTTTACATCTCGGAGGTCGATAACCTCTTTGATAGCGTCTCGAAAGTCCGGGGCCCAGTAAGGCCTAGCGCTCAAGTCGGCGTTGCGAAATACGAAGTTCGATATCAAGTGGCCGGTCGAAAATCGTGGAATAATTACCTTGTAGTCAGAAGTACTGTTGCCAGAGGACACAGGGAATCCTCGGTCAGCGGCCGATGCGCTGTTTTCCAGCAGAGAGCATGTTCGACGTGGCCGTTTCGAACGACATCTCATTTCGAATTCAGCGGCCACGCAGACACACTTACACGGCTTGACAAAGAGCAAGGTTTATATGTATAACTATCGCGTTCCACTCTTAAAAATGGAGCTTAAGCGCGTCCTCCTGTAATTTTGTAGCAGGTTCTGCAGCAGACGAAATATTGGTTTGAAGCAGCCACTGACGCTGTTGGAGCAGATGCCAACATCTGCTATAAAAACACGTCGCTTGAAAATGAAAGACTGATTGCATCGATAAATGAGTTCATCTTTGATAATGTTTTAGGGTTATTCTTTGATGCCGAACCATATGTAACTTATTATCCTTTTGTAATAAGAATAAACCGGGCGCGAAAGGAACACAGAGCGTTCTTTTTAAAAATAAGGCCTTGGTTAAAGTAGGTTTCATTTACAATCGACGCTAAAAAATGTTGAAAAATGAATCATATATGGCATCACCACATCAGTTGGGACAAAGCCTCTCTCCACTCCCATTTTCACATTCGGTACCTTATTTGGCTTGTAACTATAATTTCTGTATTATGCCTGCAAAACAAGCATATTCGCTAAAGTACGTCTTAAAAATAATAGCCCCCCCCCCCGAAGTTTTATGAACTTACTCAACTCGAGACTAATATAATAAACAGAAAAAACAACCACCCACAAATATTATGAAAACCTATGCTTGTGCTTCTAACACTGCTCTTTAGCAGCGTCGGGATCAAAGTGAGGTCAAAGATTTGCTGCTCTTTGGATCGAGCAGCTGCACGGAAACTAACTTGACTACGGTGTTTATTAAAATATAGACCCGCGTTTTTTTTCTCTTTAGGCGCAGCGTTTTAAGATTAAATATCAGCCTACAACCAAGATCAAATAAGGTAGGCTTGGGATAGTGCTGAGCATAATAATTCCTGGTCCTATCGCGCCTTCACCCAGGCGCTCACCCATGTCATCCGCTGCTCTAGCACTCACGGTGAAAAGCGGTGAAGCTCGACGCGCGTGCTGGTGAGAGGCACGAAGGCGTGCGGCAGAGATGTTAATCAAGTTATCTCATCAGGAGTACAAGACCCCGGTTCTGTCTTATCACAGCAGCCGCCACCCTACTATCCTGTAACGTTTCTCGCGATTTTTAGCTCCCGACATCGCCGACATCGTCTGGAAATTTAGACGATGTCGGCGATCAGCTCGGCAGCGCATGAACCGGCAGCGCGGTTGACGAGTAATCTCTAAATTTTGTTACACCAGGTAACTCCGGTCAAAAGTCGAACGCAAGTTAATGACATATCGATTTATGGAGACTAAATACGAGCACTGCCAAAATATTACACGAATGGGAAACCACGATCCAGACCTGTACGTAATCCGTTATAACTTTTATAAGTTAAAATATTACTTATAATCCCTTACATTCATCAGCAATTTTGTAATTCAATAATTACATACCGTATTTGCCAGAGTAGCTGTAAAATAATTTCGAAAGATATTTACGTATCGGCGAAATTGTAAATCATTACGTTTTTGTCTCAACTCCCCCCCCTCCCTCTTTTCCCCCGAAAAAAAAAAGAAAAAAGTGTATTCATTTTGACGAAGTCGACCACAGTCACGCTGTCACATCGCATTGACCAGCGCAAAATAAGGCTTAGCACTCTTCAGTTCCACAAAGCATTTTTTTGTAACGCTAAGGCCAATGATTTTTCTGCGTCTGCAGAACATAACATCAGTCAACAGATCAAATAAATATTTCTAAGAAAAAAGAAAAAAAAGTACGGGCGAGTTATATCGGCTTTTTTGCAGTGTATTATTATTATTTTTTTTTTTGCGATCAAAGATGGGTGGAAAAAAACACCAAGTGATTGTGTACCCAAATTCTCTTCCCCGCCTGCGGGAGGAGCCCTATACTTTGTCTCACCTTAGTGCTGGACTATTGTTAGCCGCGCGTGCTAAAAGCGCGAGCCTAGTCGTTTTGAATGAAGCCGCGGCGGCTGCACGAGCGCTCGTGCAGCAAGTGCTCTAATCAAGGCAGTCAAGGCCACCGTGTCAAGGCTGGCCGCCTCGCGCTAGCACAGCCTTCGCGGTTAGTCATGCTAGGTGAGATGAGTATAGTTCTGGGCCTCCTCTCGAGGAAGGGGAAAATCGAGGGGTAGTGCCAATACCACCTAGAACACAAGGCCTGCGCGTTTCCTCCTCTAAACGTCATCACTAGTAGATCCCCGCAGCGCCCCTAGCTAGCCCGGATGAGCTCCATCGTCTGCTACATCGTCTGCTCCATCGCCTGCTCCATCGCCAGCTTCAGTGGTCCTGCTCAGAACGAGCTCACATTGCTAAGACCGGCAACATTGATGGTGTCGCATGCACGTTGCAAATGAACTGTGGTAGCTCGTTATCAGCTCGCGCTAAGCAGTCGGGCACGCAGCTGTGACCGCCAGTAAATGACTCCGGAGTCTACGTAAGCAGACGCTTTGCGTGCCCCGTTTCGTCACCCCAACAGCTGAAACAATTCATTACGGACGGTCTGCTTGCGAAGCGGAATCGACTGATCGCAACTGCAACGACAATCAAATAACAACACGCGCATAAACAAAAATAGAACAGTCTATTTAGCGGTCTCAAACGCCACTCAGGGGATCGCACGCGTTTGGAGCGCATATGGGAAGCGGATGAAAGGCGTTTAGCTGCTCGAACTACGTCGTAAGAGGTTACTGTTGATCCGTTACAGACTGCGCCGTCACAGTTTCTTACCTAAATAGGTGATCATTAATTAAAACGTGCGCAAACAACATGTTAAGCTTACCAGAGCAAGCGCACCAGCCGCTGCAGCATAACAAAAACAAAAAAGTAACGAGAAAATGACCGTGCAAACATTTTCCGATCTCTGTAGGAAAAGATGGGGTCCCCTTCTCAGACGAAAATAGAGAGAGATGGGGAACGGTAGCGAACGGCGAATAAAACAAAAAAGTTAGCAGACGATAGAAAGATACAAATCACCTAGCAAAAAACTCCTTCAACGACGACAATCAATGCGGCGCTTATGGAAAAAGATAAAAATAAAATGGAAAGCAGCAGCATAAAAAAAAAGCTTCACTTCTTTTTTTTTCCTTTTGCAGTTTGTCTTAGTTTAATTTAAATGCTGCAGCAACTTAATTGCTCACGTTTGTTCGGTCTTCGGAAACGGAAGAATGATTTTCTAACACATCGCAAAAACTTGTGTTTGTAGTTGTAGGCAGCACATGACATGCCTGCCTCGTGCGCTGGTGTGTGCCCGAAGGCGACCGGTTGATCAACCAACGATGACCTATAGCAGACGTTCCGGCGTAGACAAATAAGTTCGAATATAAACGTGTAACGAGCTTGCCCCTTTTAATATATTTAATAAATAAGAAAAAGCACATACGAAGATTTCGGATTAGAAACTCACTCGAAGGCGAAAATAGGAGGTCATTGCAGACGACAGCGGAAGAAAATAACAACAACAAAGTTGCAGACAGCCCTCAAGATGTCCGGGCAGCGGCAGACGGACTGGCGGTAGTAAGCCCCATGAAGGAAAGAGAGCAAAAGCTAAGTTAAACAAGGCAAAACAAAACACGCGATGGGTTGAGCTTGAGCCTCAAGTAAACAAAAAGGAAAAAAAAACGAAAAAAAAGAAACATAAAAGCAGGAGGAAGAAAGAACGCGACGGCGTAGCGGCTCCTCAAAAATAAAAAGAAAGTAGACTTGGAAAATTGGAAGGAGTTGCTGACGCTCCAACGGGTGCCGGCTCATAGAAAGAAGACGACGAAGACGTTAGTCGTCCTGGCGCTTTGTGCACCGCATAGAGCGTGACCGAAATCACCTTCATTTGCACTGCGACGCTCTCCTCGTTTTCTTTTATTTGGACGCGTAAGAAGTCTGCTTTTCTTTGTAACTCCGCTTTTATTAATTTCAGTAATAGCGTCAGATTTGCATGTGCACAATCCACTTCTTCCAGAGCAAACTAACATCGCAATGACGTACGTGGTTCGAAATAGCCTTTTGCTTTTTCCTTATATTTGCCTATTTGACAAAACGCGGTTATGAGCAAGGCATTCATGGAGAAATGGGAACTGCAACAACGAAACGAATTGATTATAGCAGAAGTAAAGTTGAAACGTGGCTACGTTCAAAACGTCTGCACATTGTCCTTTCGAATAAACAGTGCGAAGGTACATTTGTGTTTTGTCTCGCTTACATAAGTTGTGACAGAGTGTTTTCTTCGGGAGAGCCCCAAAATTGCACCCTGAAAGCTGTAACATCTTTCCACGCAAAGAAAATGTCGTTCACTTATGAGGTGGCACCTGGTTTTTAACATTCAAAGCAGCGAATACCCGTGACATTTTTTTCTTCTTTTTTCATTGATCACCTTGCACGGAAATAGGCAAAACCAATGCGTTGCGGAGAATTCGTCTGCTGGCAGAGGCTCCGAGCTCGCCATGGGCGATGGGTTTCGCCCGAGCTCCGCGGAGCCCCTACTCTCGTCAAGCTTCGAGGTGTTTGCCGCTTGGGGCGGGTCGGGGATCTACTAACGAAAACGTCATGCGCAGGCCTTGTGTTCTAGGTGGTGTTGGTAGTGCCCCCAGCCGTTCCCCGTTAAGGTGTATCCACACCAGTGACTTTAATCCACACGAAGGAGAACTCCGCGGACGGATGTCGTGGTGACGTCACCAACCCGGAAACTCCGTCCTCGGCTCTGCAGCATCCACACGGACGACGGGGAACCGTGAGGGATATCAGTGTTACCACCCGAATTTAGCATCCGCAGTCTCGACAACAAGCTCGAAGCACGCTGAAGAGAGCCCACACGCCCTAGTCGAGTAGGAAAATGGAGGTGCAGATGAAGCATTCTACCTACTCAAAAGAAGGTTCTCTATGACAGGTGGGATGGAGAAGAAAGAACCGACACGCTGCTACAAACATCTCCGCGTTTGCCCACACAGGGTCGGCTAAACCCGTCAGACACAACTTTCTTTGTGTTATGACATAGCGGGGGAGGAGCTGAAAGATTGCTGCGAAGTTTTCTTTTCTCACAAACCCGCAGATCCGTATATCTTCGTGACGTTTTTCATTGTAAGGGCGAAAAATCCCTACTACTCCCTAGGCGCCGAGCTAGAGCAGCACGAGAAGCACGCGGAGACGAACGTGGTTCGTCACGTATAGAACGCTGTGCACGCGCGCCAGATTGAGCGCCATAGCCGACCTTCCCTGTTTTGCCGAGCTGCAGAGCCACTGAAGCGGGCGTTTATGAGCCTCCACAGGGGCCTATGCTGGGGAGGAGGACACGGTAGCACCTGAAGTCGCAATAACCTGTCCTGCTGTGGCAAAGACGACGGGAAGTGAACGTAGCAAGAGGGAACAAAAACTGAAGAGGTCACTTATGGCGGCAAAGCCCATGGCGCAGCTAGCTAAGTCGTCTATAATGTCACAAGATGAAGATTATCAGGCTGCGACCTTGATGGTCTGCACAAAGCAAAGCGGAGGCTTGAATAATTGCACTCTAAATCGACACCGTCGATAGTCTGATGGTCGCGTCGTTCTTATCTCCGCCGATAAAGCGGCATTGGCTAAAAAAACGTCCCTGTCGTCCCTTTTTATTTATCTCGGCCTTTTGAATTTGATCGAAATTGTAGCCCGTGTTGACTGTCGCCGTTCCGGCGGGTCAGACGCAGCCGATGCTGCAGGCGCGAGCGTGTGGCCCTGAACGGGCTGCATTGCACGAGCGCGCGTGCTTGGCAGGGACAGCCCGGAGCTCGCGCTTATGTATCGCCTGCGTCTGGACCCAGCTGAGCAAAAATATGGGTAACCAGCGGGTAGCATTGTCCGCTGGGACGGATTTGGCCTCCGGGCAGTTGTCCCTCATCGGCAGGAGATAAAATAATTCTATGATAGACTTTCAAGGATTAGCATCAGGCTTCGGGATTAATTCTGGCGTTCATCAACTGAAATAAGGAGAGTAATGTCGGTTTGTCAATGTCGACGGTGATGTTCCGAGAACACGAGAACACCTAGCTTCCTTCGTGCACAACCAGACGCTTCGCCGTCGACTCGAACACGCACCATCAAATTTGTCGTTCACAACTGATAATCCTGACCCTGACGTCAAAGTTACAACCGCAGTAAAAGGACGTCACTGAACGCGCCTGCACACAACGAGCTCCCAGGAACGAGCCTCGATTGAAAGTCCGCTATGGCCGCTCGTAAGTTCAATAAAACGCGCCCCGTTTTAACGAATTCGTAACCCATAATTTTGAGTACCTTCACGTTGTGCAGTACATGTATCTGAACGAAGG
>JAZHYW010051044.1:0-12748 GCA_037355805.1 Ixodes ricinus
CACGGAGCTTTCGTGCTCGCGCTTCCAGCTTTGCCTTCCCCAAGTAGCACAATACCCTGGCTCTAGCTCGCGCCAGGTTGGGCAGCCAAGGAAACTTTCCTTGGGCCATGCTTGTTTTGCACCAAGGCTTCAGCTAGAGCCAACCTGGCATGCCAAGATTGGCAGTAAGCTGCAATTCCCCGTCTAGCCAATCTGGGCTCCATCCTGTAAATACAGCCTGGGCCAGGGTGGCTGTTTCCGGGTCAGCCAATCCTGGATATACGGGGTAAATACAGCCCAGGCCACGTGGCTGCTTCCGGGTCAGCCAATCCCGACGTAGCACGAGAATGTTCTGAGAACATTCCGGGGATGTTCAAAAGTACATAAGCTTCTACTATTACGGTTTGCTTCGGAGCACCAATGAGCCGTACTACATATATGGATATGGTAAAGATCCTCACAGGGCGATCAATAGCTTTTAATCAAACATGTGTCTAGAAGGCGCAGGCACAAGATTCCCGCTTTCCCAGCGCACCAGCCTGAGCATGTACTAACTGTACTCCTACCTGTCAACTTCTTTGATTCAACATGTACCGCACACATAACCGATTACTCACTCCGAGCTTAAGAACAGATAGACATGGCATCCCACACGCAACTGCAGGATATACCTTTTCGTTTTAAAGTAATAACCCACCCACATGCTAAAAATCGGGTCTATTCGAAACTGCACCTCTACATACCCAGTGAGTGGCAAGTTCGTTATCAAGTTTTGAAAACCATTGCTTTTCTTCTACACCTTATATCACATTCCTCGGTAGACTCGTATAAGATAAAACTGATCTCTTATGCTAAGTTTCCAGAAACTCCCTTTAATTTGCAAATTTTTGGCACAAAGTGGCATATAGTGGATGGTCCCAAGTAGCACAATACCCTGGCTCTAGCTCGCGCCAGGTTGGGCAGCCAAGGAAACTTTCCTTGGGCCATGCTTGTTTTGCACCAAGGCTTCAGCTAGAGCCAACCTGGCATGCCAAGATTGGCAGTAAGCTGCAATTCCCCGTCTAGCCAATCTGGGCTCCATCCTGTAAATACAGCCTGGGCCAGGGTGGCTGTTTCCGGGTCAGCCAATCCTGGATATACGGGGTAAATACAGCCCAGGCCACGTGGCTGCTTCCGAACCACAGATTGCGTGAGAGCTCCGTAAAGTTGGCTTCACCTGCGAAAATTCTAGGAATGTTCGCAAGCGACGTTCCAAGAATGTTGCTCACATGAATGTTCGAAGGCGAATGTTCCGAGAACATAGTGCATACGAATGTTCGCCAACGAATCTTCCTAGAATGTTGAGAAGCTTACCTTGTAGGGAATGTTCGCATAAGAACGTTCCTAGAACGTTCTGAGTGGTGTTTTAACGTTCCTTCAACATTCAGAACAGCCAGGGAATGTTCGCTCGACATTGGCTCTGGCTATATGGGTAAAAAGAACTCGGACCAGGGTGGCTCTTCACGGGCGAGCCAGTCTTGGTGATGATAATGTTGCAGTATGTGTTTTTCTACTTTTCTTTGAAGGAACAAATATGCGGTCTGGCAACATGGCCGAACGCTGGCTGTTTCTTGTATTGGTTGGGCCAGGGAATCTCAGTGAATCCCCAGGGAAGCACACATCCTGGCAGTGGCCGGTCTATCTCAGCCGGCCCTGGCCGGGAAAATGCGAGCTCCAGCCAAGGAAACGCGCTTCCTGGCAGTGGTCTGTCTATATCGGCCGGCCCTGGCCGGGAAAATGCGAGCTCCAGCCAAGGAAACGCACTTCCTGGCAGTGGTCTGTCTATATCGGCCGGCCCTGGCCGGGAAAATGCGAGCTCCAGCCAAGGAAACGCACTTCCTGGCAGTGGTCTGTCTATATCGGCCGGCCCTGGCCGGGAAAATGCGAGCTCCAGCCAAGGAAACGCACTTCCTGGCAGTGGTCTGTCTATATCGGCCGGCCCTGGCCGGGAAAATGCGAGCTCCAGCCAAGGAAACGCACTTCCTGGCAGTGGTCTGTCTATATCGGCCGGCCCTGGCCGGGAAAATGCGAGCTCCAGCCAAGGAAACGCACTTCCTGGCAGTGGTCTGTCTATATCGGCCGGCCCTGGCCGGGAAAATGCGAGCTCCAGCCAAGGAAACGCACTTCCTGGCAGTGGTCTGTCTATATCGGCCGGCCCTGGCCGGGAAAATGCGAGCTCCAGCCAAGGAAACGCACTTCCTGGCAGTGGTCTGTCTATATCGGCCGGCCCTGGCCGGGAAAATGCGAGCTCCAGCCAAGGAAACGCACTTCCTGGCAGTGGTCTGTCTATATCGGCCGGCCCTGGCCGGGAAAATGCGAGCTCCAGCCAAGGAAACGCACTTCCTGGCAGTGGTCTGTCTATATCGGCCGGCCCTGGCCGGGAAAATGCGAGCTCCAGCCAAGGAAACGCACTTCCTGGCAGTGGTCTGTCTATATCGGCCGGCCCTGGCCGGGAAAATGCGAGCTCCAGCCAAGGAAACGCACTTCCTGGCAGTGGTCTGTCTATATCGGCCGGCCCTGGCCGGGAAAATGCGAGCTCCAGCCAAGGAAACGCACTTCCTGGCAGTGGTCTGTCTATATCGGCCGGCCCTGGCCGGGAAAATGCGAGCTCCAGCCAAGGAAGCCCTTCCCTGGCTGTAGCATGGAAACCTTGGGCCAGGAAATACAATGAAGTGCCGGGCTGGCGGACGATCGTATTCCTTGGGCGATGCTGGGCCCGCTTACTACAATCAAGCGCCAATATTGGCCCAAGCTGGCCCAAGAAAGTGTGCTGCCTGGGTTCGCTCGCACATACACTCTAAGGAAAAAGGGTGTAGTTGGGTGCATCGGGCGCACATGCACCCTTTTCCTGAAAGATGCACCCTGCGTTACCCAACCAGTGCACTTGTACACCGACAATGAGCATCCTCCTCTCCCTTAAAAACCTCTAGGTGTATCAGTGCACCCCCACGCTAGCCACGGGACCCGATCAGCTTGTGCTTGGATGCCCTCTTGGGGGTCACTTTTTGGGTTGGGCAGTTTCTTAGGAAGTATGGAGCTATCCTGTACATTCGGTATTGACAGTAGAGTAGACGCTATGCTTGTTTTAGGCCAATCGGGTCTCCGGGTAGGATCACGTGACTACAGTCTCCAAGCTAGAGATAAGGCAGAGCACGGCACCTGCCTGAAGGCCAAGGCCACGGGTAGCATCCACTGCACTATTAACTTTTGGTCGAACTTTCAAGAGGATATAAGTGACAAATCCTTTCGTTGTGTTCATTGTTGGGTTGCCCCTGAAGATAAGCCTTTGCGAGCGGGCCCCCTTTTGGCCTTGAAGGAGTTGCTATTTTTCTTTTTCTTTCTCTCTCTAAGCTGAAAGCATGGAAGAAGGTGCGCAGTTGCCGGACCAATGAACCGGAGGTTTTTCATCCCTCGACTCCGCTGTCTGGGCGCGGGTGACGGTAGGAGCGTGATCATGTGGTAAAGGTTTCACGGATGACGTAGTAGCTTTTCCCGACCTCGGAATGTCTGATTCTCGGCCTAGTTTCTTGTGTGCTGTGCTGCGACCAGCGGGGCTGCCGTAGATTTCGTCCGCGACAACGTATTCGAGTGTACCAAGATTTCCAGTGTTTGAAAAGTCCTACGCGTATATCGGCAACAAGCGATTTCTTCAAAAAAGCCCAAGGAATTCATGTGATGCGTTTTGTGTTCGGTTCGGCAAATTACTGCTTCTGCCACATCGTGTTGAATCTTCACGGACCCCTATCCTTTCGTTTTTGTGTTTGTGTTGTGCTGCAGTGCTCGTGTCGACACATATTTCGGATTACATATTTCGAGTCCGGTATCTTCATCGTAAGTGCTCTGCAACCTACTCCTTTGCAACTATTGACCGTTCCGTTCCGGATTAGCTCTAGAATTAGGCAGTGTCTATTTTCTAGCAGCCGGGAGAATAATTTCCCCGAAATTTTATCGGCAGTCGCCTGCCATTAGCTGACTACAATCATGTGACAACTGCATGTAGAATACTGACTTCCTTAATCTCCTGGCGTTCTGTGAAAACACGTTTTCGTTGATACACGTTCTGTAGACACGTTTCATCGACACTAACGTTTCATCGTCACTCGTTACGCGAAATGCACGCTGTAGGGACATTTTGGTCGCGCGTGTATCTCTGAGGCGCGTGCTGACCGACTCAGCCCACCCGTTCACGCCGCTTCGTCCCGACAGTCTGCGGCGGCTCATTAAGGCTGAACTCCATGGGACGAATTATGTGACGACTAACGTGCGAACGCCGCCCGACGGCACGCTCGCTTTGCGCGCGACGTAGCAGTCACTGTGTTGATTCCACGCGCAGAGCAAAAGCCGCCGGGCAAATTCGTCCGTTATTCGCAGCATATTCGTCCATGGAGTTCAGCCTTTACAAAATCGTTAATTAACCTGTCCCCCCCGTACACGTCACTTCGCGGGTACAGCCGTCGATGAAACGTCGTTCGATGAATGAATGGCGACTGCGGGTGGAATTTCGTGGAAATAATTCTGCCGGCTGCTTGGAGAATAGACACTGCCTAAGACTCACTTCCGTTTCTTGTTTGCTTAGTAATCTTCTCAGTTGTGTAACAGCTTCTTCATACCTCTTCACATATCACGGATTGCTTGCAAGTTTGTACTTGTTTACGGAATAAGCTGTCTAATAAACATCTATGAGATTTGAAAACTATCCCGTGTGTCCGTTTACCTGCCTTTTTGCTATCACCGGGGCGCATACATTTTTTAAGGGTTTCCTTGATGTCTTAAATAGGTTTATGAAGTTAGTTATGAAGCGGGTGCATAAAGTGGTCTGACCATGCACCTTTGAATCGGGTGCATCTGTGTTCTCTTCGAATTCAGTGGGTGTAGAAAGAGGTGCAGCAGTGCACTATTGAACGGGGTGCTCCTGTGTTCCCTTTGAGAGCAGTAGGTGTAGGAAGGGGAGTAATGGTACACTATTGAGTGGGGTGCATCTGTGTTCCCTTTGAGTGAGGCGGGTTTATGAAGAGGTGCAATGGTACACCTACGAACGGGGTGCATCTGTGTTCCCTTTCATTTCATTGGGTGTAGAAAGAGGTGTAGCCGTACACCATTGAATGGGGTGCACCTGTGTTCCCTTCGTGTGAGATTTCGGTAGAAAAAGGTGTACATGTGCACCACACCAACGGGTGTACACGTACTCCCATATTTGGGGTGTGCAAGTGTTCCCCCAAAGGGTGTCGTATATGTGACAAGCACTTGCACCCCCTATGGGTGTACCCCATGACACCCTTTTTTTTTAGAGTGTAGGGTGAAACGAAGTATAGGTTTCAGACGCCATGAATTTCCCAGAAGTGGCGCGCGGCACGTGCCTCGAGCATTTTTACAACAATGAATGGCGCCACTTTTCCCAAACCAGAAACGAAAACAATCTCCTCAAAGCACGCTGTCGAGTGTGAGCCCGCGGCATGAAGGTTGCATTTTCGTTGTTTTTTTCATCAGAATGGAGACAGGAAAGGAGATCTCTCTTGATTCGTAATTTTGATTAGCTGCTTCGGTCTTTGCGCTGTTTCGCCGGATGGTACCTCAGAATCCAAGATTTAGTGCGAATCTATATTTGCCTTCTGCGGATAGTGCCTAGGCCTGCGGGACTGGCATAGGAATATTTTTGTCGTCACGCGTGAGAAGAGCTTTCTCAACTTCCCTTGCGTGTGCGTACATTTGTTCTACACCTTTCGCATTTTCAAAAGATGAAACTTCAAATTTCGATCAACTTCTTCCCTGCCAAAGGTCTGTGTGTTGCGCGAGAGGCGGGGAGCAAATTTTGCACTGTTCCCAAGTTCCGTAGACCAACGATAATAGGGTGTTTTCGTAGATCGTTCTGGCGTCTCCGCTACGTTATCCGCTACGCCTCCGAAACTACTGCGCATGCGCCAATCTAGCGCGACCTTGCGGAGTTGCGGACGTGGTTGCGGAGGCGCCTTACGAAATAGCGGATCTCGAGATGCGCTGGCCGTTCGATTGTGTGTCTTTTTATCTATCTTATTTTATTTATACATATATACGCGTATAAATAAAGAACACAACGACGACGACGTTGAGAGGATGACACACCGGGCCACGGCGGTGCCTCAATCTGAGCCCTGGTGCCTCGGAGGCGGCAGCTTCGACGTTGACTGGGCTACCTCCTTGGAGCCTGATGCTTCGACCCCAGTGGACCCCAGTGAGCAACAGCGCCATAATGTTCCGGAAGCTCCTTCATGCCCCGATCGAACGGCGTGCCAGGGGCCCTATGTTGCGCTTTTTAGACTCCCAGGAGACTATACCTGTTTTCACCTCAAGAACCATAGGAAAAAAAGTCCGGCTTCTCGCGGATGATTACTAATTTTCACCCTTAGGTGGAGATTTAAGATATATTAATTAGCATTTTGGAGTGGATACACGTTATCTTATCAAGGAGTACACGTTTCGAACGCCAAAAGCATCGCCTGTGCCTCCGACAACCAAATCTGGCGAGAACTATTTCGCGCGGCGTATGAACAATGCGCAAAACTTACTGTTTTCTTGAGGTGAAAACGGGTATAGGGAGAAGGAAGTGACGTCAACAACGCTCTTTGGATGTTGATTGGTGGAGTCGCTGATGACGGTATCTGCTAAGATACCGTCATCTGCTAAGATACGTCAGCGTTGGATACGTTAATTCACACCTATCACTTCCTTCTCCTAGTCTCCTGGGAGTCCAAAAAGCGCAACATAGCAGCCCTAGATCCCCCAGCTCGCTTCTCACCCGCCCAACCCGCCTCCACGAAATCTGGACTTCTGCGAATCGGACTGCCATCCTCCCCAATACCAGCAATCCATGTCGTCGTCATTATCCATGTGTCACAAAGAAGATTTACATGTTTTTTTTCACCGCAAAAATAAACTACTAAGCATCGCCAAACGCTTATTCTCCGTCCGAAGGTAGCTCTAGAGGTCACAACCAGATGCCAAAGTTTCATCCCGATCCGATAACTTAATCAAAAGTTATAAGCGATTTTTTGAAAATTTCAATGGGAAAATGGAGCCCATTTTCGCCCGTTTTCGGTTTCTGGTGCCATAGAGCCCCATGTATTCGAAAACTCCGTCGGCCGCCATTTTCACATTTTCACCATTTTCACCATCGCGAATAGGTCGGTTTAAGCGCACACGAAGGACTTGGCTCGTTGCCTCGGCTTCGCCTACTTGCAAGGCTGTAATCTTCTTGCGATATGCATGCTGGCGTTCCTTCGTTTTAAAAATCTTGCACGGCTCTTCATTTCTTTCTAAGAACATTGTTCTGCATCGGACCATGGCTCCGCGGTATTCCTTCTTGAGGAGAGCGAGAATACGGCCTTTGCAATTCCGGATGTCTTGCCTACTGCCTTCGAAAAGGACAGTCTCCACCGGACATAGCTTCCTTATTTGGTGCCTTGGGTCCGTCCATTGGGCATCGGAAGAGAGTTTGTAAGATCTTCAAGTCTGAGTGTTGGCGGCAAGTTCGATTCCTTCACGACTGGTTGAGAGTTAGCGCTTGTCCTGTGTGCTTTTTCGTCTTTTTGTCCCGTTTTTTTTCCGCTGTTCTTAAGTTTTTAATATAAATGTCAATACCAACTTGCCCAGCAGACTAAGCTTTTACAATACACTTCTTCTTCATTGGGCTATTTTCTGTGTAAGCTTCCACTATGTGAGCAGTGCGCGCAGTGCACGAGTCTCATCGCCCTCTCGACGTGCAAGGCCAAACACCTTGCCTACTGCCTTCGGAAAGGACAATGCCCACCGGACATTGCTTCCTTATTTAGTGCCTTGGATCCGTCCATCGGGCATTGGAAGGGAGTTTGTAAGATCCTCATGTCTGAGTCATGTCATGTCTGAAGAGAGCCCACACGCCCTAGTCGAGAGTAGGAAAATGGAGGTGCAGATGAAGCATTCTACCTACTAAAAGAAGGTTCTCTATGACAGGTGGGATGGAGAAGAAAGAACCGACACGCTGCTTACAAACATCTCCGCGTTTGCCCACACCCGGAGTGGGCACTGCGCGAGCGCAGAAACCACATTCGCGTGAGTTGAAGCTTCTGCGCATGCGCCGTGGCGACAACAGCGCCACCGCAGAGGCGTGACGTCAGAGCCGCGTGAAGAGCTGCTAGAAAGCGACTTCGTGGAGTATCGAAGACTCCTTCGGGTGCCCCATGACGTCTTCGTTGAACTACTGGCCCGCGCGCTATCAGCGTCGTAATTCGTCTTTGCTTCTACCACCGCGCTACGAGAACAGTAATGGCGCAGGCGATTCCGAAAGCACGAAAAGAACGCGGTGGCCCCGTGGCCAGACAAGTCAATAGTGTATCGCTAAAAGCAGCGAAATGCGAACTACTCCGCCGCCCATCCGCGGAGCTTTCGTGCTGAGAGAACGAAGCACTGATCTCAATGTCATTGAGATTAAAGTCACTGGATCCTGGTGGGAAAGTAGCGCCATTGCCTTCCCTACCCGCTAGCCGGACACAAACTGATACTAACACACAGACGACCCAAACCTCGCAAGGTGATTGGCTAATCGGTATACGTTGCCATGGAAATCGCCATCTTGGTCCATTTAAATCTTCGAAGCTTCCAGAGGGTCGTTCTAAGCCAGTCGCGCCACGATCACCATGGAGCATCATCGTACTGGAAGCGTTCCTCGCCAATATAAGACTCTTTGGCACCCTGTACGCAATCAACTTAATAATCATGCCCATCTCTATGAATCACTTACAATTATATTGTTCTTCTTGCGTATTTCAACACGGTAAGCTTATTTTTAGTGCCTCCAAGCACCGACTCAGCATCTGGTGGTGGTACGAAGGTGTACGCTTGTTTCGCCGGTGTGTGGTTAGCAGAATCTCGGTATACAAAAAACGACTCCATAAAGCTACCCGTCACCAGCGAATCTAGATCGGCTCACCAAGAACGGAGGGGTCAGGGAGAAATTGCTCATTTCGTGGACCAAGATGGCGACCACACGGGGAGCTTGGCGTTACTTTCCCAGGGTCCAGTAATTGAGATCAGTGGAACGAGGCCTCCGCGGGCCGTCCCTATCCGCACTCCGAGTGCGAATAGTGGTCGTTTCTAATCCGCACTCCGAGTGCGGATAATTTTGGATTCTTATCCGCACTCCGAGTGCGGATTGCGTTGGATTCTTATCCGCACTCCAAGTGTGAGCGGCGGAGAACTTGGCGTGTGGCAGCGTGTGCGTGGCGCGACTTCGACGCGGGAAACTTTGAACATAGTGACTTACGATGTTTGTGGTGTGACATTGGCATGTTGGCAGCACCGATTCCATAGAAATATTAGTGGTTGTGCGGTGTTTAATTGGGGGAGACCTGTGTTTCCGAATTAATTCAATTTTAAACAAATGCATAATCGTAAACATATAAATAAAACAGCTCAAACGAACACAAGGACAAGTAAAAGAAGGGACACAGACAGCGCTGACTCACGATTTCCTCTCTTTTTCGTCTTCTTAAAACACATCAACATAAGAGGACGTGAGTCAGCGCTGTATTTGTGTCCCTTCTTCTACATGTCCTTATTTTCGTTTGCGCTGTTTTAATTATATGTTTACTATGCACCACCGACTATCTCACCTCCAAACACATTACTGCAAATAATAATAATAAATAAAATATACACCAACCAAATCCTCGTTTAAAGGCGGAACCCTACGTTTCGAGACCGGCTCGGTCTCTTCTTCAGGGGTTGACTGCGGCTATGGCCGTTGAGGAGCAGTATTCTGTTTTCTTCTTCTTCTACGGCAGTGTCTCATCGTTTTGCATCGGTGAGGTGGCGAAGTCCGTTCACGTAGACGGTCGGCAGAGTGCCGAGGGATCTATTTATGTTTTCTGGCGTCGTTTGTATGTGCCAGGATTCAATAAAAAGTCTATGTCTGGGATGGGTCTCAACAGCCAGGATGCTGGTGTTGGCAAAGTCAATTCTGTGGTCCTTGACGTCGCAGTGCTCGGCTACGGCGCTTCGTTCATGGTCGAACTTTCGAACATCGTTCTTATGCTGGCGGATTCTCTCCTGAAAGTTCTTCGTTTCCCCGATGTATGCGACCGGGCAGTCCGCGCAGGGAATTTTATAAATGACGCCTTGTGCTCTTTCCTTAGGCGGGCGATCTTTTGGACGGGGCATGAGTCTACCAAGCGTAGACATCGGCTTGTGGGCCACCTGGATCCCTTCTTTGGCCAGTACACGTGCCAGCGCCTCGCTTGTACCTTTTATGTAAGGAACGCTGATGCGTGAGGTAGGACGGGTCTGTGTGCTTGCTGGGAGTTGCAGGTGTCGGCGATCTCGGGCTTGATGACGCGCAATGCGGCGGATGAAGCTGCTTGTATAACCGTTACGTTGTAGGTCGGCGAAGATGGTGTGTTCCTCTTTTTACGGTCAGCTTCGGATGAGCAGATATTTTCTGACCTGGATAAAAGCGTTCTGACCACTGATGCTTTGTGACAGGCCGGGTGATTGGAATGGAAATGGAGATAACGTCCAGTATGTGTCGGTTTTCTGTAGACAGAAAACTGGAGCTCCTCATTTTGTCTTCTGACGAGCACATCGAGGAAAGGTAAGGTATTGTCCTTTTCATGCTCCACGGTGAATTGTATAGACGTTTCAATGGAGTTGAGGTGGGTAAGGAACGTGTCCACTTCCGACGTTTTCAGGATGCAAAAGCAGTCATCTACGTACCTCAAGAACACCTTGGGGGCCGTGTGAAATGACTGTAGCGCCTTTTCCTCGATGGCTTCCATACATAGGTTCGCTGTTGTGACGGAAATGGAGGCACCCATTGCGGTTCCACTGGACTGTTTGAAGAATTCTCCCTTGAAACTAAAATAGGTGCTGCTTAAGCAGAACTCAAGCAGGCGGCAGAGTTCCTCCACGCTGAGTTTTGTCCTTTCGCTCAGGGATTGGTCTTTCTCGAGGGCGTTCTTGGCCGTGGCGACAGCCAGGGGAACCGGGACGCTTGTGAATAGCGAGATGACGTCGAAGGATACGAGGCTTTCTTCAGTGGTCACCTTCAACGTCGAAATCTGTTCCACGAAGTCGTTGGAATTTCGTATATATGTCGTCGTTTTGCCCACAAGAGGCGAAAGAGTCTGGTGAAGGTAGTTTGACAGACCTCGAAGTGGTGATGTTGTGAAGTCCACGATGGGCCGGAGAGGAATGCTAGGTTTATGTATCTTTGGAAGGCCGTAGAAACCCGGTGCATATCCATTCCTACAAAGAAGTCGCAGGTGAAGGCTTCTCGAGTCTGGATGCTTTTTGAAAATATCCGTTAGCATCTTATTCATCCTGTCCTGAACTTGTGGTGTAGGGTCCTTTTTCAGTTTTTCGTAAGCGGAGGTATCAAGAAGGTCCAGAACCTTTTGTTCGTAGACTATTCGGTCAAGGACGACGGTTGAATTACCTTTATCTGCTGGAAGAATAACGATGTCGTCATCCTCCCGAAGCGCCCGGAGCGCACTTGACTCTTCTCTAAGTAAGTTGTACCGTTGATGTTGAGGTATTTTTGACAGGATGCCAATCACCTTTTGTCGGACGCGTTCACGGGTGTTTGGATTCAGGTGAGCGATTCCGTCTTCAAGGGTTGCAACCATTTTCGGTAGTGGTGGCCTCGTTGTTGTCATATTGAAGCTGTGACCTTTAGCTAAGGCAGCGATCTCACAATGAGAGAGTTGTCGAGACGATAGGTTTGTGACAAACCTGGCGGAATCGGTGCTGTGTTTTGCTTGTTCCTTTTCTTTCAGCCTCAAGAATTTCTTGCTCTGAGACACTCGTTGCTTTTCCGCAGAAGTGGAAGCAACGCTGTCGGCGAAGGACTGTAAATAAGGGAGCAGAGATGGAATACGGTGTTCTAGTTGTCGGCGAGTAAAAAATAGGTCCGATTTCTTTTTCTTTAAGGTGGTATGGCATTCGTGAATCCGAGCTTTAACTAAACGGTGTTCAGCTTGCTCGACGATCTTTTGTCCCTCCGGTGTATGAACCAAACGTTTAAGACGAAGGCTCTGCGGAACAATGTGAGAATCCCGGCACGCCATTGTGAAGTCAAGGTGGGTCTTAAATGTAGAGATGCTTCGTGTAGCGTTCACATACCGTTTTGCAAGCTGCGCTGTCTTTCGCTTATTTTGAAAAATAAGTGGAAAAACTAGAGTCATGAACACAGCGGTATGTTGGATGGTTAGTGTCAGACAAGATTTGTAGGCGTAAATCAGGCCAATATATTGCCGCCTTTTTTTCCAGTGACATCTGATTTGTCTCTACATATAAACGGAGGGTTGGTGATGTCCGGAAAGCCGCTGTGGCAAGTCGGAGGCCAAGGTGGTGAACAGGATCCAACATCTTGAGTGCCGATGACCTCGCCGATCCATAGACTATTGCTCCGTAATCAGGGCGGGACCTGACGAGGGAATTATACAGGCGCAGCAGACACTTTCTGTCAGATCACCAAGACCTGTGTGACAAGACTTAAGGGTATTAGCTGATTTTAGGCATTTAAGTTTTAGCTGCTTCTAAAATGTGAAATAAAAATTTAGCTTCCTATCAAAAATGAGTCCCAGGAACTTGTGTTCCTTTCGGATACTTATGGGAGTTCTATTGATCTCTAATGATGGATCCGGCGTTATTCCACGTTTTAGGGAGAATGGTACGCACACCGTCTTCTCAGGTGAGAACCGGAAACCATTTTCGTCGCCCC